>JAYRCI010000148.1:0-26220 GCA_038088585.1 Chrysina gloriosa | reverse complement strand
TCAAACTTGTTTCTAAGTGTTCGAAAGAACGCTATCCGAAGTTCGGGCAAAACGCGTAAAATAGATCGAATAAACGGGTGAATATAGGGTGAAAATTGGCAAACTTCAAGCGCTCGTAGCGGCTAAACTATCAAAGATAGAAAGCCGACCCGGGGTTGCTTCTAAATCAGAAGAACGCGTTCTTTCGAATTGTGTACAAGAGAATGTCATAGCTTGAAAAAATTCATTCCGAGGATGAAATTCAGCGTTTTTTGCCTTTTTTAGCGGTTTTTTGCAATTTTCTCGATCACCAGTCGGACGAAATTAAAAAAGTCGTACGCCGTTGAATTCAGTTCGTCAAGACGCGTCGATTGATGTAGGATTGAACGTCCTAAGTCCCATATTAGCGAAAAAGGAGTATTCAATTTTAGTGATTTTTAGCTATTTCGAACGCAATCGGACGAAACTTTTCTTTTGCTCGAGGACGGTAAGAGATACAGCGTCGGGGATGGAAGATTTGGAATCTATGGGTCAAAATCTATCGGATAGGCTTATTTTAAACGCGATTGGACGCAAAATACATTTTGTCGAAATGTTTCTACCTCAAAGCATAGAATTTTTTCAGTTTTTCGAGATAGCATACTTCTCATACAGATAGCCAGTTCAAACTCGGTAGGCTCAAAGTACTCGACGAGGTGATTAAAATGAAACAAAGTGGAGGTCCCTAAATCTTACCGTTCCGCTGATATGGCACTTTGAAGTTTGAAAGAAATGCTTACCTAAAATTGCCATAATTTCGCTCTAGCGCAAAAACTATTAGAGATAACGCGCTCGTCCTTATGCCATTCGATCCCTAGGCAAAATCTACACCTAGGAAGGTCTACTTGATCCAGATCCAGCAATAAATAAAGCGGTGAGAGCGATTTGAAATTTGGCTCTTAACGAAAGTCACGATTTTTAACGTAATATTGGTCATTCGACGAAAAATTCATGTTCGAATTTCGCGGTTATTTTGGCCTAGAATATACATATTCGGGCCGCTAATTACGTAGAATATATCGGTTCTGACGTGGAACGCATAGATTTCGAGAAAACGCCATTCGAAGTTAGGGAAAAAGGCTTAACATAGACCGAATATAGGGGTGAATATAGGGCGAAACAGGGCATACTTCAAGCGCTCGTAGCGCCTAAACTATTAATAATAGAAAGCCGATCCTTAGGTCATTCTGAAGCAGAAAAATACGCTCTTTCGAATAGTGTAAGAGAGAATGTCGTAACTAGAAAAGAATCCACCGTTTGGGTGAAATTTAGTGATTTTTTGCGATTTTTTGCAGTTTTTTACGATTTTCTCGGTGCCCGTTGGAGTAAAGTAAAAAATCGCACGGCGTTGAATTCGCCTCGTCAAGACGCATCGATTGGTGTAGGATTGAACGTCCTAAGTCCGATATTAGTGAAAAAGGGGTATGTCATTTTAGCACTTTTTTGCGGTTTTTTGCATTTTCTCGGCAACCGTTTGAAATAATCTAAACAAATTATATACCGTTGAAATCAGCGCGTCAAGACTCGTCGATTGGTATGTGAATGAACGCGCTAGGACGAAGGAAACTTAAATCGTCCATATCTCCGTAACGGTTGGAGCTAGAGCGTTTATAATGCCATATTTGGAATCTACTCGTCGAGACCTATCCGATAGGCCCATTTCGAACGCAATCGGGCGAAGTTTTCTTTGGCTCGAGAACGGTAAGAGATAGAGCGTCGGGGATGGAAGATTTGGAATCTACGGGTCAAAATTAGTCGGATAGGCATATTTTGGACGCGATTGGACGCAAAAATTATTTTTGTCCAAACGAATTTCTACCTCAAGGTATAGAATTTTTCAGTTTTTCGAGATAACATACTTCCGATAGCACTAGCGAGTTCAAACTCGGTAGGTTTATAGTACTCGAGGAGCTGATTAAAATAAAGCAAACCGCAGGTCCCTAAGTCTTACCGTTCCGGAGATATGGTAGTTTAAAATTTGAAAAATTTTGTTATAAAAATTCCCATAATTTCGTCCTAGCGCGGAAACTATTAGAGATAGATCGTTCGTTCTTGTTCCATTCGTTTCTTAGACAAAATCTGCATATAGAAAGGTCTATTCGATCGCAATCGAGCAATAAATAAAGTGGTGAGAGCGATTTGAAATTTGGCCAAAATTGCAAATCGCGTTTTTCAACGATTTTTAACGATAGATTGGTCATTTGACGAAAAAGTCATGCTCAAATTTCGAAATTATTTTGCGTCAAAATATACATATTCGGACCGGTAATTACGTAAAATATATCGGTTCGGACGTAGAAGGCATAGGTTTCGAGAAAACGCCTTACGAAGTTAGGGAAAAGGGGTTAAAATAGGGGTGTATATAAGGCTTTTTCGAATATTCGACGAAAATTTCATGTTCGAATTTCGCGGCTATTTTGGCCTAGAATATACATATTCGGGCCGCTAATTACGTAGAATATATCGGTTCCGACGTGGAACGCATAGATTTCGAGAAAACGCCATTCGAAGTTAGGGAAAAAGGCCTAAAATAGACCGAATATAGGGGTGAATATAGGGCGAAACAGGGCATACTTCAAGCGCTCGTAGCGCCTAAACTATTAATAATAGAAAGCCGATCCTTAGGTCATTCTGAAGCAGAAAAATACGCTCTTTCGAATAGTGTAAGAGAGAATGTCGTAACTAGAAAAGAATCCACCGTTTGGGTGAAATTTAGTGATTTTTTGCGATTTTTTGCAGTTTTTTACGATTTTCTCGGTGCCCGTTGGAGTAAAGTAAAAAATCGCACGGCGTTGAATTCGCCTCGTCAAGACGCATCGATTGGTGTAGGATTGAACGTCCTAAGTCCGATATTAGTGAAAAAGGGGTATGTCATTTTAGCACTTTTTGCGGTTTTTTGCATTTTCTCGGCAACCGTTTGAAATAATCTAAACAAATTATATACCGTTGAAATCAGCGCGTCAAGACTCGTCGATTGGTATGTGAATGAACGCGCTAGGACGAAGGAAACTTAAATCGTCCATATCTCCGTAACGGTTGGAGCTAGAGCGTTTATAATGCCATATTTGGAATCTACTCGTCGAGACCTATCCGATAGGCCCATTTCGAACGCAATCGGGCGAAGTTTTCTTTGGCTCGAGAACGGTAAGAGATAGAGCGTCGGGGATGGAAGATTTGGAATCTACGGGTCAAAATTAGTCGGATAGGCATATTTTGGACGCGATTGGACGCAAAAATTATTTTTGTCCAAACGAATTTCTACCTCAAGGTATAGAATTTTTTCAGTTTTTCGAGATAACATACTTCCGATAGCACTAGCGAGTTCAAACTCGGTAGGTTTATAGTACTCGAGGAGCTGATTAAAATAAAGCAAACCGCAGGTCCCTAAGTCTTACCGTTCCGGAGATATGGTAGTTTAAAATTTGAAAAATTTTGTTATAAAAATTCCCATAATTTCGTCCTAGCGCGAAAACTATTAGAGATAGATCGTTCGTTCTTGTTCCATTCGTTTCTTAGACAAAATCTGCATATAGAAAGGTCTATTCGATCGCAATCGAGCAATAAATAAAGTGGTGAGAGCGATTTGAAATTTGGCCAAAATTGCAAATCGCGTTTTTCAACGATTTTTAACGATAGATTGGTCATTTGACGAAAAAGTCATGCTCAAATTTCGAAATTATTTTGCGTCAAAATATACATATTCGGACCGGTAATTACGTAAAATATATCGGTTCGGACGTAGAAGGCATAGGTTTCGAGAAAACGCCTTACGAAGTTAGGGGAAAAGGGGTTAAAATAGGGGTGTATATAAGGCTTTTTCGAATATTCGACGAAAATTTCATGTTCGAATTTCGCGGCTATTTTGGCCTAGAATATACATATTCGGGCCGCTAATTACGTAGAATATATCGGTTCCGACGTGGAACGCATAGATTTCGAGAAAACGCCATTCGAAGTTAGGGAAAAAGGCCTAAAATAGACCGAATATAGGGGTGAATATAGGGCGAAACAGGGCATACTTCAAGCGCTCGTAGCGCCTAAACTATTAATAATAGAAAGCCGATCCTTAGGTCATTCTGAAGCAGAAAAATACGCTCTTTCGAATAGTGTAAGAGAGAATGTCGTAACTAGAAAAGAATCCACCGTTTGGGTGAAATTTAGTGATTTTTGCGATTTTTTGCAGTTTTTACGATTTTCTCGGTGCCCGTTGGAGTAAAGTAAAAAAATCGCACGGCGTTGAATTCGCCTCGTCAAGACGCATCGATTGGTGTAGGATTGAACGTCCTAAGTCCGATATTAGTGAAAAAGGGGTATGTCATTTTAGCACTTTTTGCGGTTTTTTGCATTTTCTCGGCAACCGTTTGAAATAATCTAAACAAATTATATACCGTTGAAATCAGCGCGTCAAGACTCGTCGATTGGTATGTGAATGAACGCGCTAGGACGAAGGAAACTTAAATCGTCCATATCTCCGTAACGGTTGGAGCTAGAGCGTTTATAATGCCATATTTGGAATCTACTCGTCGAGACCTATCCGATAGGCCCATTTCGAACGCAATCGGGCGAAGTTTTCTTTGGCTCGAGAACGGTAAGAGATAGAGCGTCGGGGATGGAAGATTTGGAATCTACGGGTCAAAATTAGTCGGATAGGCATATTTTGGACGCGATTGGACGCAAAAATTATTTTTGTCCAAACGAATTTCTACCTCAAGGTATAGAATTTTTTCAGTTTTTCGAGATAACATACTTCCGATAGCACTAGCGAGTTCAAACTCGGTAGGTTTATAGTACTCGAGGAGCTGATTAAAATAAAGCAAACCGCAGGTCCCTAAGTCTTACCGTTCCGGAGATATGGTAGTTTAAAATTTGAAAAATTTTGTTATAAAAAATTCCCATAATTTCGTCCTAGCGCGAAAACTATTAGAGATAGATCGTTCGTTCTTGTTCCATTCGTTTCTTAGACAAAATCTGCATATAGAAAGGTCTATTCGATCGCAATCGAGCAATAAATAAAGTGGTGAGAGCGATTTGAAATTTGGCCAAAATTGCAAATCGCGTTTTTCAACGATTTTTAACGATAGATTGGTCATTTGACGAAAAAGTCATGCTCAAATTTCGAAATTATTTTGCGTCAAAATATACATATTCGGACCGGTAATTACGTAAAATATATCGGTTCGGACGTAGAAGGCATAGGTTTCGAGAAAACGCCTTACGAAGTTAGGGAAAAGGGGTTAAAATAGGGGTGTATATAAGGCTTTTTCGAATATTCGACGAAAATTTCATGTTCGAATTTCGCGGCTATTTTGGCCTAGAATATACATATTCGGGCCGCTAATTACGTAGAATATATCGGTTCCGACGTGGAACGCATAGATTTCGAGAAAACGCCATTCGAAGTTAGGGAAAAAGGCCTAAAATAGACCGAATATAGGGGTGAATATAGGGCGAAACAGGGCATACTTCAAGCGCTCGTAGCGCCTAAACTATTAATAATAGAAAGCCGATCCTTAGGTCATTCTGAAGCAGAAAAATACGCTCTTTCGAATAGTGTAAGAGAGAATGTCGTAACTAGAAAAGAATCCACCGTTTGGGTGAAATTTAGTGATTTTTGCGATTTTTTGCAGTTTTTACGATTTTCTCGGTGCCCGTTGGAGTAAAGTAAAAAAATCGCACGGCGTTGAATTCGCCTCGTCAAGACGCATCGATTGGTGTAGGATTGAACGTCCTAAGTCCGATATTAGTGAAAAAGGGGTATGTCATTTTAGCACTTTTTGCGGTTTTTGCATTTTCTCGGCAACCGTTTGAAATAATCTAAACAAATTATATACCGTTGAAATCAGCGCGTCAAGACTCGTCGATTGGTATGTGAATGAACGCGCTAGGACGAAGGAAACTTAAATCGTCCATATCTCCGTAACGGTTGGAGCTAGAGCGTTTATAATGCCATATTTGGAATCTACTCGTCGAGACCTATCCGATAGGCCCATTTCGAACGCAATCGGGCGAAGTTTTCTTTGGCTCGAGAACGGTAAGAGATAGAGCGTCGGGGATGGAAGATTTGGAATCTACGGGTCAAAATTAGTCGGATAGGCATATTTTGGACGCGATTGGACGCAAAAATTATTTTTGTCCAAACGAATTTCTACCTCAAGGTATAGAATTTTTCAGTTTTTCGAGATAACATACTTCCGATAGCACTAGCGAGTTCAAACTCGGTAGGTTTATAGTACTCGAGGAGCTGATTAAAATAAAGCAAACCGCAGGTCCCTAAGTCTTACCGTTCCGGAGATATGGTAGTTTAAAATTTGAAAAATTTTGTTATAAAAAATTCCCATAATTTCGTCCTAGCGCGAAAACTATTAGAGATAGATCGTTCGTTCTTGTTCCATTCGTTTCTTAGACAAAATCTGCATATAGAAAGGTCTATTCGATCGCAATCGAGCAATAAATAAAGTGGTGAGAGCGATTTGAAATTTGGCCAAAATTGCAAATCGCGTTTTTCAACGATTTTTAACGATAGATTGGTCATTTGACGAAAAAGTCATGCTCAAATTTCGAAATTATTTTGCGTCAAAATATACATATTCGGACCGGTAATTACGTAAAATATATCGGTTCGGACGTAGAAGGCATAGGTTTCGAGAAAACGCCTTACGAAGTTAGGGGAAAAGGGGTTAAAATAGGGGTGTATATAAGGCTTTTTTCGAATATTCGACGAAAATTTCATGTTCGAATTTCGCGGCTATTTTGGCCTAGAATATACATATTCGGGCCGCTAATTACGTAGAATATATCGGTTCCGACGTGAATATACATATTCGGGCCGCTAATTACGTAGAATATATCGGTTCCGACGTGGAACGCATAGATTTCGAGAAAACGCCATTCGAAGTTAGGGAAAAAGGCCTAAAATAGACCGAATATAGGGGTGAATATAGGGCGAAACAGGGCATACTTCAAGCGCTCGTAGCGCCTAAACTATTAATAATAGAAAGCCGATCCTTAGGTCATTCTGAAGCAGAAAAATACGCTCTTTCGAATAGTGTAAGAGAGAATGTCGTAACTAGAAAAGAATCCACCGTTTGGGTGAAATTTAGTGATTTTTGCGATTTTTTGCAGTTTTTACGATTTTCTCGGTGCCCGTTGGAGTAAAGTAAAAAAATCGCACGGCGTTGAATTCGCCTCGTCAAGACGCATCGATTGGTGTAGGATTGAACGTCCTAAGTCCGATATTAGTGAAAAAGGGGTATGTCATTTTAGCACTTTTTGCGGTTTTTTGCATTTTCTCGGCAACCGTTTGAAATAATCTAAACAAATTATATACCGTTGAAATCAGCGCGTCAAGACTCGTCGATTGGTATGTGAATGAACGCGCTAGGACGAAGGAAACTTAAATCGTCCATATCTCCGTAACGGTTGGAGCTAGAGCGTTTATAATGCCATATTTGGAATCTACTCGTCGAGACCTATCCGATAGGCCCATTTCGAACGCAATCGGGCGAAGTTTTCTTTGGCTCGAGAACGGTAAGAGATAGAGCGTCGGGGATGGAAGATTTGGAATCTACGGGTCAAAATTAGTCGGATAGGCATATTTTGGACGCGATTGGACGCAAAAATTATTTTTGTCCAAACGAATTTCTACCTCAAGGTATAGAATTTTTTCAGTTTTTCGAGATAACATACTTCCGATAGCACTAGCGAGTTCAAACTCGGTAGGTTTATAGTACTCGAGGAGCTGATTAAAATAAAGCAAACCGCAGGTCCCTAAGTCTTACCGTTCCGGAGATATGGTAGTTTAAAATTTGAAAAATTTTGTTATAAAAAATTCCCATAATTTCGTCCTAGCGCGAAAACTATTAGAGATAGATCGTTCGTTCTTGTTCCATTCGTTTCTTAGACAAAATCTGCATATAGAAAGGTCTATTCGATCGCAATCGAGCAATAAATAAAGTGGTGAGAGCGATTTGAAATTTGGCCAAAATTGCAAATCGCGTTTTTCAACGATTTTTAACGATAGATTGGTCATTTGACGAAAAAGTCATGCTCAAATTTCGAAATTATTTTGCGTCAAAATATACATATTCGGACCGGTAATTACGTAAAATATATCGGTTCGGACGTAGAAGGCATAGGTTTCGAGAAAACGCCTTACGAAGTTAGGGAAAAGGGGTTAAAATAGGGGTGTATATAAGGCTTTTTCGAATATTCGACGAAAATTTCATGTTCGAATTTCGCGGCTATTTTGGCCTAGAATATACATATTCGGGCCGCTAATTACGTAGAATATATCGGTTCCGACGTGGAACGCATAGATTTCGAGAAAACGCCATTCGAAGTTAGGGAAAAAGGCCTAAAATAGACCGAATATAGGGGTGAATATAGGGCGAAACAGGGCATACTTCAAGCGCTCGTAGCGCCTAAACTATTAATAATAGAAAGCCGATCCTTAGGTCATTCTGAAGCAGAAAAATACGCTCTTTCGAATAGTGTAAGAGAGAATGTCGTAACTAGAAAAGAATCCACCGTTTGGGTGAAATTTAGTGATTTTTTGCGATTTTTTGCAGTTTTTTACGATTTTCTCGGTGCCCGTTGGAGTAAAGTAAAAAAATCGCACGGCGTTGAATTCGCCTCGTCAAGACGCATCGATTGGTGTAGGATTGAACGTCCTAAGTCCGATATTAGTGAAAAAGGGGTATGTCATTTTAGCACTTTTTGCGGTTTTTTGCATTTTCTCGGCAACCGTTTGAAATAATCTAAACAAATTATATACCGTTGAAATCAGCGCGTCAAGACTCGTCGATTGGTATGTGAATGAACGCGCTAGGACGAAGGAAACTTAAATCGTCCATATCTCCGTAACGGTTGGAGCTAGAGCGTTTATAATGCCATATTTGGAATCTACTCGTCGAGACCTATCCGATAGGCCCATTTCGAACGCAATCGGGCGAAGTTTTCTTTGGCTCGAGAACGGTAAGAGATAGAGCGTCGGGGATGGAAGATTTGGAATCTACGGGTCAAAATTAGTCGGATAGGCATATTTTGGACGCGATTGGACGCAAAAATTATTTTTGTCCAAACGAATTTCTACCTCAAGGTATAGAATTTTTTCAGTTTTTCGAGATAACATACTTCCGATAGCACTAGCGAGTTCAAACTCGGTAGGTTTATAGTACTCGAGGAGCTGATTAAAATAAAGCAAACCGCAGGTCCCTAAGTCTTACCGTTCCGGAGATATGGTAGTTTAAAATTTGAAAAATTTTGTTATAAAAAATTCCCATAATTTCGTCCTAGCGCGAAAACTATTAGAGATAGATCGTTCGTTCTTGTTCCATTCGTTTCTTAGACAAAATCTGCATATAGAAAGGTCTATTCGATCGCAATCGAGCAATAAATAAAGTGGTGAGAGCGATTTGAAATTTGGCCAAAATTGCAAATCGCGTTTTTCAACGATTTTTAACGATAGATTGGTCATTTGACGAAAAAGTCATGCTCAAATTTCGAAATTATTTTGCGTCAAAATATACATATTCGGACCGGTAATTACGTAAAATATATCGGTTCGGACGTAGAAGGCATAGGTTTCGAGAAAACGCCTTACGAAGTTAGGGGAAAAGGGGTTAAAATAGGGGTGTATATAAGGCTTTTTCGAATATTCGACGAAAATTTCATGTTCGAATTTCGCGGCTATTTTGGCCTAGAATATACATATTCGGGCCGCTAATTACGTAGAATATATCGGTTCCGACGTGGAACGCATAGATTTCGAGAAAACGCCTTACGAAGTTAGGGTCAAAACGGGCTAAAATAGAGGGTATATATAAGGCTTTTTTCGAATATTCGACGAAAATTTCATGTTCGAATTTCGCGGTTATTTTGGCCTAGAATATACATATTCGGGCCGCTAATTACGTAGAATATATCGGTTCCGACGTGGAACGCATAGATTTCGAGAAAACGCCATTCGAAGTTAGGGAAAAAGGCCTAAAATAGACCGAATATAGGGGTGAATATAGGGCGAAACAGGGCATACTTCAAGCGCTCGTAGCGCCTAAACTATTAATAATAGAAAGCCGATCCTTAGGTCATTCTGAAGCAGAAAAATACGCTCTTTCGAATAGTGTAAGAGAGAATGTCGTAACTAGAAAAGAATCCACCGTTTGGGTGAAATTTAGTGATTTTTGCGATTTTTTGCAGTTTTTTACGATTTTCTCGGTGCCCGTTGGAGTAAAGTAAAAAAATCGCACGGCGTTGAATTCGCCTCGTCAAGACGCATCGATTGGTGTAGGATTGAACGTCCTAAGTCCGATATTAGTGAAAAAGGGGTATGTCATTTTAGCACTTTTTGCGGTTTTTTGCATTTTCTCGGCAACCGTTTGAAATAATCTAAACAAATTATATACCGTTGAAATCAGCGCGTCAAGACTCGTCGATTGGTATGTGAATGAACGCGCTAGGACGAAGGAAACTTAAATCGTCCATATCTCCGTAACGGTTGGAGCTAGAGCGTTTATAATGCCATATTTGGAATCTACTCGTCGAGACCTATCCGATAGGCCCATTTCGAACGCAATCGGGCGAAGTTTTCTTTGGCTCGAGAACGGTAAGAGATAGAGCGTCGGGGATGGAAGATTTGGAATCTACGGGTCAAAATTAGTCGGATAGGCATATTTTGGACGCGATTGGACGCAAAAATTATTTTTGTCCAAACGAATTTCTACCTCAAGGTATAGAATTTTTTCAGTTTTTCGAGATAACATACTTCCGATAGCACTAGCGAGTTCAAACTCGGTAGGTTTATAGTACTCGAGGAGCTGATTAAAATAAAGCAAACCGCAGGTCCCTAAGTCTTACCGTTCCGGAGATATGGTAGTTTAAAATTTGAAAAATTTTGTTATAAAAAATTCCCATAATTTCGTCCTAGCGCGAAAACTATTAGAGATAGATCGTTCGTTCTTGTTCCATTCGTTTCTTAGACAAAATCTGCATATAGAAAGGTCTATTCGATCGCAATCGAGCAATAAATAAAGTGGTGAGAGCGATTTGAAATTTGGCCAAAATTGCAAATCGCGTTTTTCAACGATTTTTAACGATAGATTGGTCATTTGACGAAAAAGTCATGCTCAAATTTCGAAATTATTTTGCGTCAAAATATACATATTCGGACCGGTAATTACGTAAAATATATCGGTTCGGACGTAGAAGGCATAGGTTTCGAGAAAACGCCTTACGAAGTTAGGGAAAAGGGGTTAAAATAGGGGTGTATATAAGGCTTTTTCGAATATTCGACGAAAATTTCATGTTCGAATTTCGCGGCTATTTTGGCCTAGAATATACATATTCGGGCCGCTAATTACGTAGAATATATCGGTTCCGACGTGGAACGCATAGATTTCGAGAAAACGCCTTACGAAGTTAGGGTCAAAACGGGCTAAAATAGAGGGTATATATAAGGCTTTTTTCGAATATTCGACGAAAATTTCATGTTCGAATTTCGCGGTTATTTTGGCCTAGAATATACATATTCGGGCCGCTAATTACGTAGAATATATCGGTTCCGACGTGGAACGCATAGATTTCGAGAAAACGCCATTCGAAGTTAGGGAAAAAGGCCTAAAATAGACCGAATATAGGGGTGAATATAGGGCGAAACAGGGCATACTTCAAGCGCTCGTAGCGCCTAAACTATTAATAATAGAAAGCCGATCCTTAGGTCATTCTGAAGCAGAAAAATACGCTCTTTCGAATAGTGTAAGAGAGAATGTCGTAACTAGAAAAGAATCCACCGTTTGGGTGAAATTTAGTGATTTTTGCGATTTTTTGCAGTTTTTTACGATTTTCTCGGTGCCCGTTGGAGTAAAGTAAAAAATCGCACGGCGTTGAATTCGCCTCGTCAAGACGCATCGATTGGTGTAGGATTGAACGTCCTAAGTCCGATATTAGTGAAAAAGGGGTATGTCATTTTAGCACTTTTTGCGGTTTTTTGCATTTTCTCGGCAACCGTTTGAAATAATCTAAACAAATTATATACCGTTGAAATCAGCGCGTCAAGACTCGTCGATTGGTATGTGAATGAACGCGCTAGGACGAAGGAAACTTAAATCGTCCATATCTCCGTAACGGTTGGAGCTAGAGCGTTTATAATGCCATATTTGGAATCTACTCGTCGAGACCTATCCGATAGGCCCATTTCGAACGCAATCGGGCGAAGTTTTCTTTGGCTCGAGAACGGTAAGAGATAGAGCGTCGGGGATGGAAGATTTGGAATCTACGGGTCAAAATTAGTCGGATAGGCATATTTTGGACGCGATTGGACGCAAAAATTATTTTTGTCCAAACGAATTTCTACCTCAAGGTATAGAATTTTTTCAGTTTTTCGAGATAACATACTTCCGATAGCACTAGCGAGTTCAAACTCGGTAGGTTTATAGTACTCGAGGAGCTGATTAAAATAAAGCAAACCGCAGGTCCCTAAGTCTTACCGTTCCGGAGATATGGTAGTTTAAAATTTGAAAAATTTTGTTATAAAAAATTCCCATAATTTCGTCCTAGCGCGAAAACTATTAGAGATAGATCGTTCGTTCTTGTTCCATTCGTTTCTTAGACAAAATCTGCATATAGAAAGGTCTATTCGATCGCAATCGAGCAATAAATAAAGTGGTGAGAGCGATTTGAAATTTGGCCAAAATTGCAAATCGCGTTTTTCAACGATTTTTAACGATAGATTGGTCATTTGACGAAAAAGTCATGCTCAAATTTCGAAATTATTTTGCGTCAAAATATACATATTCGGACCGGTAATTACGTAAAATATATCGGTTCGGACGTAGAAGGCATAGGTTTCGAGAAAACGCCTTACGAAGTTAGGGAAAAGGGGTTAAAATAGGGGTGTATATAAGGCTTTTTCGAATATTCGACGAAAATTTCATGTTCGAATTTCGCGGCTATTTTGGCCTAGAATATACATATTCGGGCCGCTAATTACGTAGAATATATCGGTTCCGACGTGGAACGCATAGATTTCGAGAAAACGCCTTACGAAGTTAGGGTCAAAACGGGCTAAAATAGAGGGTATATATAAGGCTTTTTTCGAATATTCGACGAAAATTTCATGTTCGAATTTCGCGGTTATTTTGGCCTAGAATATACATATTCGGGCCGCTAATTACGTAGAATATATCGGTTCCGACGTGGAACGCATAGATTTCGAGAAAACGCCATTCGAAGTTAGGGAAAAAGGCCTAAAATAGACCGAATATAGGGGTGAATATAGGGCGAAACAGGGCATACTTCAAGCGCTCGTAGCGCCTAAACTATTAATAATAGAAAGCCGATCCTTAGGTCATTCTGAAGCAGAAAAATACGCTCTTTCGAATAGTGTAAGAGAGAATGTCGTAACTAGAAAAGAATCCACCGTTTGGGTGAAATTTAGTGATTTTTGCGATTTTTTGCAGTTTTTTACGATTTTCTCGGTGCCCGTTGGAGTAAAGTAAAAAAATCGCACGGCGTTGAATTCGCCTCGTCAAGACGCATCGATTGGTGTAGGATTGAACGTCCTAAGTCCGATATTAGTGAAAAAGGGGTATGTCATTTTAGCACTTTTTGCGGTTTTTGCATTTTCTCGGCAACCGTTTGAAATAATCTAAACAAATTATATACCGTTGAAATCAGCGCGTCAAGACTCGTCGATTGGTATGTGAATGAACGCGCTAGGACGAAGGAAACTTAAATCGTCCATATCTCCGTAACGGTTGGAGCTAGAGCGTTTATAATGCCATATTTGGAATCTACTCGTCGAGACCTATCCGATAGGCCCATTTCGAACGCAATCGGGCGAAGTTTTCTTTGGCTCGAGAACGGTAAGAGATAGAGCGTCGGGGATGGAAGATTTGGAATCTACGGGTCAAAATTAGTCGGATAGGCATATTTTGGACGCGATTGGACGCAAAAATTATTTTTGTCCAAACGAATTTCTACCTCAAGGTATAGAATTTTTTCAGTTTTTCGAGATAACATACTTCCGATAGCACTAGCGAGTTCAAACTCGGTAGGTTTATAGTACTCGAGGAGCTGATTAAAATAAAGCAAACCGCAGGTCCCTAAGTCTTACCGTTCCGGAGATATGGTAGTTTAAAATTTGAAAAATTTTGTTATAAAAAATTCCCATAATTTCGTCCTAGCGCGAAAACTATTAGAGATAGATCGTTCGTTCTTGTTCCATTCGTTTCTTAGACAAAATCTGCATATAGAAAGGTCTATTCGATCGCAATCGAGCAATAAATAAAGTGGTGAGAGCGATTTGAAATTTGGCCAAAATTGCAAATCGCGTTTTTCAACGATTTTTAACGATAGATTGGTCATTTGACGAAAAAGTCATGCTCAAATTTCGAAATTATTTTGCGTCAAAATATACATATTCGGACCGGTAATTACGTAAAATATATCGGTTCGGACGTAGAAGGCATAGGTTTCGAGAAAACGCCTTACGAAGTTAGGGGAAAAGGGGTTAAAATAGGGGTGTATATAAGGCTTTTTCGAATATTCGACGAAAATTTCATGTTCGAATTTCGCGGCTATTTTGGCCTAGAATATACATATTCGGGCCGCTAATTACGTAGAATATATCGGTTCCGACGTGGAACGCATAGATTTCGAGAAAACGCCATTCGAAGTTAGGGAAAAAGGCCTAAAATAGACCGAATATAGGGGTGAATATAGGGCGAAACAGGGCATACTTCAAGCGCTCGTAGCGCCTAAACTATTAATAATAGAAAGCCGATCCTTAGGTCATTCTGAAGCAGAAAAATACGCTCTTTCGAATAGTGTAAGAGAGAATGTCGTAACTAGAAAAGAATCCACCGTTTGGGTGAAATTTAGTGATTTTTGCGATTTTTTGCAGTTTTTTACGATTTTCTCGGTGCCCGTTGGAGTAAAGTAAAAAAATCGCACGGCGTTGAATTCGCCTCGTCAAGACGCATCGATTGGTGTAGGATTGAACGTCCTAAGTCCGATATTAGTGAAAAAGGGGTATGTCATTTTAGCACTTTTTGCGGTTTTTTGCATTTTCTCGGCAACCGTTTGAAATAATCTAAACAAATTATATACCGTTGAAATCAGCGCGTCAAGACTCGTCGATTGGTATGTGAATGAACGCGCTAGGACGAAGGAAACTTAAATCGTCCATATCTCCGTAACGGTTGGAGCTAGAGCGTTTATAATGCCATATTTGGAATCTACTCGTCGAGACCTATCCGATAGGCCCATTTCGAACGCAATCGGGCGAAGTTTTCTTTGGCTCGAGAACGGTAAGAGATAGAGCGTCGGGGATGGAAGATTTGGAATCTACGGGTCAAAATTAGTCGGATAGGCATATTTTGGACGCGATTGGACGCAAAAATTATTTTTGTCCAAACGAATTTCTACCTCAAGGTATAGAATTTTTCAGTTTTTCGAGATAACATACTTCCGATAGCACTAGCGAGTTCAAACTCGGTAGGTTTATAGTACTCGAGGAGCTGATTAAAATAAAGCAAACCGCAGGTCCCTAAGTCTTACCGTTCCGGAGATATGGTAGTTTAAAATTTGAAAAATTTTGTTATAAAAAATTCCCATAATTTCGTCCTAGCGCGAAAACTATTAGAGATAGATCGTTCGTTCTTGTTCCATTCGTTTCTTAGACAAAATCTGCATATAGAAAGGTCTATTCGATCGCAATCGAGCAATAAATAAAGTGGTGAGAGCGATTTGAAATTTGGCCAAAATTGCAAATCGCGTTTTTCAACGATTTTTAACGATAGATTGGTCATTTGACGAAAAAGTCATGCTCAAATTTCGAAATTATTTTGCGTCAAAATATACATATTCGGACCGGTAATTACGTAAAATATATCGGTTCGGACGTAGAAGGCATAGGTTTCGAGAAAACGCCTTACGAAGTTAGGGGAAAAGGGGTTAAAATAGGGGTGTATATAAGGCTTTTTCGAATATTCGACGAAAATTTCATGTTCGAATTTCGCGGCTATTTTGGCCTAGAATATACATATTCGGGCCGCTAATTACGTAGAATATATCGGTTCCGACGTGGAACGCATAGATTTCGAGAAAACGCCTTACGAAGTTAGGGTCAAAACGGGCTAAAATAGAGGGTATATATAAGGCTTTTTCGAATATTCGACGAAAATTTCATGTTCGAATTTCGCGGTTATTTTGGCCTAGAATATACATATTCGGGCCGCTAATTACGTAGAATATATCGGTTCCGACGTGGAACGCATAGATTTCGAGAAAACGCCATTCGAAGTTAGGGAAAAAGGCCTAAAATAGACCGAATATAGGGGTGAATATAGGGCGAAACAGGGCATACTTCAAGCGCTCGTAGCGCCTAAACTATTAATAATAGAAAGCCGATCCTTAGGTCATTCTGAAGCAGAAAAATACGCTCTTTCGAATAGTGTAAGAGAGAATGTCGTAACTAGAAAAGAATCCACCGTTTGGGTGAAATTTAGTGATTTTTTGCGATTTTTTGCAGTTTTTTACGATTTTCTCGGTGCCCGTTGGAGTAAAGTAAAAAATCGCACGGCGTTGAATTCGCCTCGTCAAGACGCATCGATTGGTGTAGGATTGAACGTCCTAAGTCCGATATTAGTGAAAAAGGGGTATGTCATTTTAGCACTTTTTGCGGTTTTTTGCATTTTCTCGGCAACCGTTTGAAATAATCTAAACAAATTATATACCGTTGAAATCAGCGCGTCAAGACTCGTCGATTGGTATGTGAATGAACGCGCTAGGACGAAGGAAACTTAAATCGTCCATATCTCCGTAACGGTTGGAGCTAGAGCGTTTATAATGCCATATTTGGAATCTACTCGTCGAGACCTATCCGATAGGCCCATTTCGAACGCAATCGGGCGAAGTTTTCTTTGGCTCGAGAACGGTAAGAGATAGAGCGTCGGGGATGGAAGATTTGGAATCTACGGGTCAAAATTAGTCGGATAGGCATATTTTGGACGCGATTGGACGCAAAAATTATTTTTGTCCAAACGAATTTCTACCTCAAGGTATAGAATTTTTTCAGTTTTTCGAGATAACATACTTCCGATAGCACTAGCGAGTTCAAACTCGGTAGGTTTATAGTACTCGAGGAGCTGATTAAAATAAAGCAAACCGCAGGTCCCTAAGTCTTACCGTTCCGGAGATATGGTAGTTTAAAATTTGAAAAATTTTGTTATAAAAATTCCCATAATTTCGTCCTAGCGCGAAAACTATTAGAGATAGATCGTTCGTTCTTGTTCCATTCGTTTCTTAGACAAAATCTGCATATAGAAAGGTCTATTCGATCGCAATCGAGCAATAAATAAAGTGGTGAGAGCGATTTGAAATTTGGCCAAAATTGCAAATCGCGTTTTTCAACGATTTTTAACGATAGATTGGTCATTTGACGAAAAAGTCATGCTCAAATTTCGAAATTATTTTGCGTCAAAATATACATATTCGGACCGGTAATTACGTAAAATATATCGGTTCGGACGTAGAAGGCATAGGTTTCGAGAAAACGCCTTACGAAGTTAGGGGAAAAGGGGTTAAAATAGGGGTGTATATAAGGCTTTTTTCGAATATTCGACGAAAATTTCATGTTCGAATTTCGCGGCTATTTTGGCCTAGAATATACATATTCGGGCCGCTAATTACGTAGAATATATCGGTTCCGACGTGGAACGCATAGATTTCGAGAAAACGCCATTCGAAGTTAGGGAAAAAGGCCTAAAATAGACCGAATATAGGGGTGAATATAGGGCGAAACAGGGCATACTTCAAGCGCTCGTAGCGCCTAAACTATTAATAATAGAAAGCCGATCCTTAGGTCATTCTGAAGCAGAAAAATACGCTCTTTCGAATAGTGTAAGAGAGAATGTCGTAACTAGAAAAGAATCCACCGTTTGGGTGAAATTTAGTGATTTTTTGCGATTTTTTGCAGTTTTTTACGATTTTCTCGGTGCCCGTTGGAGTAAAGTAAAAAATCGCACGGCGTTGAATTCGCCTCGTCAAGACGCATCGATTGGTGTAGGATTGAACGTCCTAAGTCCGATATTAGTGAAAAAGGGGTATGTCATTTTAGCACTTTTTGCGGTTTTTTGCATTTTCTCGGCAACCGTTTGAAATAATCTAAACAAATTATATACCGTTGAAATCAGCGCGTCAAGACTCGTCGATTGGTATGTGAATGAACGCGCTAGGACGAAGGAAACTTAAATCGTCCATATCTCCGTAACGGTTGGAGCTAGAGCGTTTATAATGCCATATTTGGAATCTACTCGTCGAGACCTATCCGATAGGCCCATTTCGAACGCAATCGGGCGAAGTTTTCTTTGGCTCGAGAACGGTAAGAGATAGAGCGTCGGGGATGGAAGATTTGGAATCTACGGGTCAAAATTAGTCGGATAGGCATATTTTGGACGCGATTGGACGCAAAAATTATTTTTGTCCAAACGAATTTCTACCTCAAGGTATAGAATTTTTTTCAGTTTTTCGAGATAACATACTTCCGATAGCACTAGCGAGTTCAAACTCGGTAGGTTTATAGTACTCGAGGAGCTGATTAAAATAAAGCAAACCGCAGGTCCCTAAGTCTTACCGTTCCGGAGATATGGTAGTTTAAAATTTGAAAAATTTTGTTATAAAAATTCCCATAATTTCGTCCTAGCGCGAAAACTATTAGAGATAGATCGTTCGTTCTTGTTCCATTCGTTTCTTAGACAAAATCTGCATATAGAAAGGTCTATTCGATCGCAATCGAGCAATAAATAAAGTGGTGAGAGCGATTTGAAATTTGGCCAAAATTGCAAATCGCGTTTTTCAACGATTTTTAACGATAGATTGGTCATTTGACGAAAAAGTCATGCTCAAATTTCGAAATTATTTTGCGTCAAAATATACATATTCGGACCGGTAATTACGTAAAATATATCGGTTCGGACGTAGAAGGCATAGGTTTCGAGAAAACGCCTTACGAAGTTAGGGAAAAGGGGTTAAAATAGGGGTGTATATAAGGCTTTTTCGAATATTCGACGAAAATTTCATGTTCGAATTTCGCGGCTATTTTGGCCTAGAATATACATATTCGGGCCGCTAATTACGTAGAATATATCGGTTCCGACGTGGAACGCATAGATTTCGAGAAAACGCCTTACGAAGTTAGGGTCAAAACGGGCTAAAATAGAGGGTATATATAAGGCTTTTTCGAATATTCGACGAAAATTTCATGTTCGAATTTCGCGGTTATTTTGGCCTAGAATATACATATTCGGGCCGCTAATTACGTAGAATATATCGGTTCCGACGTGGAACGCATAGATTTCGAGAAAACGCCATTCGAAGTTAGGGAAAAAGGCCTAAAATAGACCGAATATAGGGGTGAATATAGGGCGAAACAGGGCATACTTCAAGCGCTCGTAGCGCCTAAACTATTAATAATAGAAAGCCGATCCTTAGGTCATTCTGAAGCAGAAAAATACGCTCTTTCGAATAGTGTAAGAGAGAATGTCGTAACTAGAAAAGAATCCACCGTTTGGGTGAAATTTAGTGATTTTTTGCGATTTTTTGCAGTTTTTTACGATTTTCTCGGTGCCCGTTGGAGTAAAGTAAAAAATCGCACGGCGTTGAATTCGCCTCGTCAAGACGCATCGA
This sequence comes from Chrysina gloriosa, assembly GCA_038088585.1. Lineage (NCBI taxonomy): Eukaryota > Metazoa > Arthropoda > Insecta > Coleoptera > Scarabaeidae > Chrysina > Chrysina gloriosa. Next base: position 6,519 of record JAYRCI010000148.1, on the reverse strand, counting down.
TTGGTGTAGGATTGAACGTCCTAAGTCCGATATTAGTGAAAAAGGGGTATGTCATTTTAGCACTTTTTTGCGGTTTTTTGCATTTTCTCGGCAACCGTTTGAAATAATCTAAACAAATTATATACCGTTGAAATCAGCGCGTCAAGACTCGTCGATTGGTATGTGAATGAACGCGCTAGGACGAAGGAAACTTAAATCGTCCATATCTCCGTAACGGTTGGAGCTAGAGCGTTTATAATGCCATATTTGGAATCTACTCGTCGAGACCTATCCGATAGGCCCATTTCGAACGCAATCGGGCGAAGTTTTCTTTGGCTCGAGAACGGTAAGAGATAGAGCGTCGGGGATGGAAGATTTGGAATCTACGGGTCAAAATTAGTCGGATAGGCATATTTTGGACGCGATTGGACGCAAAAATTATTTTTGTCCAAACGAATTTCTACCTCAAGGTATAGAATTTTTTTCAGTTTTTCGAGATAACATACTTCCGATAGCACTAGCGAGTTCAAACTCGGTAGGTTTATAGTACTCGAGGAGCTGATTAAAATAAAGCAAACCGCAGGTCCCTAAGTCTTACCGTTCCGGAGATATGGTAGTTTAAAATTTGAAAAATTTTGTTATAAAAATTCCCATAATTTCGTCCTAGCGCGAAAACTATTAGAGATAGATCGTTCGTTCTTGTTCCATTCGTTTCTTAGACAAAATCTGCATATAGAAAGGTCTATTCGATCGCAATCGAGCAATAAATAAAGTGGTGAGAGCGATTTGAAATTTGGCCAAAATTGCAAATCGCGTTTTTCAACGATTTTTAACGATAGATTGGTCATTTGACGAAAAAGTCATGCTCAAATTTCGAAATTATTTTGCGTCAAAATATACATATTCGGACCGGTAATTACGTAAAATATATCGGTTCGGACGTAGAAGGCATAGGTTTCGAGAAAACGCCTTACGAAGTTAGGGGAAAAGGGGTTAAAATAGGGGTGTATATAAGGCTTTTTTCGAATATTCGACGAAAATTTCATGTTCGAATTTCGCGGCTATTTTGGCCTAGAATATACATATTCGGGCCGCTAATTACGTAGAATATATCGGTTCCGACGTGGAACGCATAGATTTCGAGAAAACGCCTTACGAAGTTAGGGTCAAAACGGGCTAAAATAGAGGGTATATATAAGGCTTTTTCGAATATTCGACGAAAATTTCATGTTCGAATTTCGCGGTTATTTTGGCCTAGAATATACATATTCGGGCCGCTAATTACGTAGAATATATCGGTTCCGACGTGGAACGCATAGATTTCGAGAAAACGCCATTCGAAGTTAGGGAAAAAGGCCTAAAATAGACCGAATATAGGGGTGAATATAGGGCGAAACAGGGCATACTTCAAGCGCTCGTAGCGCCTAAACTATTAATAATAGAAAGCCGATCCTTAGGTCATTCTGAAGCAGAAAAATACGCTCTTTCGAATAGTGTAAGAGAGAATGTCGTAACTAGAAAAGAATCCACCGTTTGGGTGAAATTTAGTGATTTTTTGCGATTTTTTTGCAGTTTTTTACGATTTTCTCGGTGCCCGTTGGAGTAAAGTAAAAAATCGCACGGCGTTGAATTCGCCTCGTCAAGACGCATCGATTGGTGTAGGATTGAACGTCCTAAGTCCGATATTAGTGAAAAAGGGGTATGTCATTTTAGCACTTTTTGCGGTTTTTTGCATTTTCTCGGCAACCGTTTGAAATAATCTAAACAAATTATATACCGTTGAAATCAGCGCGTCAAGACTCGTCGATTGGTATGTGAATGAACGCGCTAGGACGAAGGAAACTTAAATCGTCCATATCTCCGTAACGGTTGGAGCTAGAGCGTTTATAATGCCATATTTGGAATCTACTCGTCGAGACCTATCCGATAGGCCCATTTCGAACGCAATCGGGCGAAGTTTTCTTTGGCTCGAGAACGGTAAGAGATAGAGCGTCGGGGATGGAAGATTTGGAATCTACGGGTCAAAATTAGTCGGATAGGCATATTTTGGACGCGATTGGACGCAAAAATTATTTTTGTCCAAACGAATTTCTACCTCAAGGTATAGAATTTTTTTCAGTTTTTCGAGATAACATACTTCCGATAGCACTAGCGAGTTCAAACTCGGTAGGTTTATAGTACTCGAGGAGCTGATTAAAATAAAGCAAACCGCAGGTCCCTAAGTCTTACCGTTCCGGAGATATGGTAGTTTAAAATTTGAAAAATTTTGTTATAAAAATTCCCATAATTTCGTCCTAGCGCGAAAACTATTAGAGATAGATCGTTCGTTCTTGTTCCATTCGTTTCTTAGACAAAATCTGCATATAGAAAGGTCTATTCGATCGCAATCGAGCAATAAATAAAGTGGTGAGAGCGATTTGAAATTTGGCCAAAATTGCAAATCGCGTTTTTCAACGATTTTTAACGATAGATTGGTCATTTGACGAAAAAGTCATGCTCAAATTTCGAAATTATTTTGCGTCAAAATATACATATTCGGACCGGTAATTACGTAAAATATATCGGTTCGGACGTAGAAGGCATAGGTTTCGAGAAAACGCCTTACGAAGTTAGGGGAAAAGGGGTTAAAATAGGGGTGTATATAAGGCTTTTTCGAATATTCGACGAAAATTTCATGTTCGAATTTCGCGGCTATTTTGGCCTAGAATATACATATTCGGGCCGCTAATTACGTAGAATATATCGGTTCCGACGTGGAACGCATAGATTTCGAGAAAACGCCTTACGAAGTTAGGGTCAAAACGGGCTAAAATAGAGGGTATATATAAGGCTTTTTCGAATATTCGACGAAAATTTCATGTTCGAATTTCGCGGTTATTTTGGCCTAGAATATACATATTCGGGCCGCTAATTACGTAGAATATATCGGTTCCGACGTGGAACGCATAGATTTCGAGAAAACGCCATTCGAAGTTAGGGAAAAAGGCCTAAAATAGACCGAATATAGGGGTGAATATAGGGCGAAACAGGGCATACTTCAAGCGCTCGTAGCGCCTAAACTATTAATAATAGAAAGCCGATCCTTAGGTCATTCTGAAGCAGAAAAATACGCTCTTTCGAATAGTGTAAGAGAGAATGTCGTAACTAGAAAAGAATCCACCGTTTGGGTGAAATTTAGTGATTTTTTGCGATTTTTTGCAGTTTTTTACGATTTTCTCGGTGCCCGTTGGAGTAAAGTAAAAAAATCGCACGGCGTTGAATTCGCCTCGTCAAGACGCATCGATTGGTGTAGGATTGAACGTCCTAAGTCCGATATTAGTGAAAAAGGGGTATGTCATTTTAGCACTTTTTGCGGTTTTTTGCATTTTCTCGGCAACCGTTTGAAATAATCTAAACAAATTATATACCGTTGAAATCAGCGCGTCAAGACTCGTCGATTGGTATGTGAATGAACGCGCTAGGACGAAGGAAACTTAAATCGTCCATATCTCCGTAACGGTTGGAGCTAGAGCGTTTATAATGCCATATTTGGAATCTACTCGTCGAGACCTATCCGATAGGCCCATTTCGAACGCAATCGGGCGAAGTTTTCTTTGGCTCGAGAACGGTAAGAGATAGAGCGTCGGGGATGGAAGATTTGGAATCTACGGGTCAAAATTAGTCGGATAGGCATATTTTGGACGCGATTGGACGCAAAAATTATTTTTGTCCAAACGAATTTCTACCTCAAGGTATAGAATTTTTTTCAGTTTTTCGAGATAACATACTTCCGATAGCACTAGCGAGTTCAAACTCGGTAGGTTTATAGTACTCGAGGAGCTGATTAAAATAAAGCAAACCGCAGGTCCCTAAGTCTTACCGTTCCGGAGATATGGTAGTTTAAAATTTGAAAAATTTTGTTATAAAAAATTCCCATAATTTCGTCCTAGCGCGAAAACTATTAGAGATAGATCGTTCGTTCTTGTTCCATTCGTTTCTTAGACAAAATCTGCATATAGAAAGGTCTATTCGATCGCAATCGAGCAATAAATAAAGTGGTGAGAGCGATTTGAAATTTGGCCAAAATTGCAAATCGCGTTTTTCAACGATTTTTAACGATAGATTGGTCATTTGACGAAAAAGTCATGCTCAAATTTCGAAATTATTTTGCGTCAAAATATACATATTCGGACCGGTAATTACGTAAAATATATCGGTTCGGACGTAGAAGGCATAGGTTTCGAGAAAACGCCTTACGAAGTTAGGGAAAAGGGGTTAAAATAGGGGTGTATATAAGGCTTTTTCGAATATTCGACGAAAATTTCATGTTCGAATTTCGCGGCTATTTTGGCCTAGAATATACATATTCGGGCCGCTAATTACGTAGAATATATCGGTTCCGACGTGGAACGCATAGATTTCGAGAAAACGCCTTACGAAGTTAGGGTCAAAACGGGCTAAAATAGAGGGTATATATAAGGCTTTTTCGAATATTCGACGAAAATTTCATGTTCGAATTTCGCGGTTATTTTGGCCTAGAATATACATATTCGGGCCGCTAATTACGTAGAATATATCGGTTCCGACGTGGAACGCATAGATTTCGAGAAAACGCCATTCGAAGTTAGGGAAAAAGGCCTAAAATAGACCGAATATAGGGGTGAATATAGGGCGAAACAGGGCATACTTCAAGCGCTCGTAGCGCCTAAACTATTAATAATAGAAAGCCGATCCTTAGGTCATTCTGAAGCAGAAAAATACGCTCTTTCGAATAGTGTAAGAGAGAATGTCGTAACTAGAAAAGAATCCACCGTTTGGGTGAAATTTAGTGATTTTTTGCGATTTTTTGCAGTTTTTTACGATTTTCTCGGTGCCCGTTGGAGTAAAGTAAAAAATCGCACGGCGTTGAATTCGCCTCGTCAAGACGCATCGATTGGTGTAGGATTGAACGTCCTAAGTCCGATATTAGTGAAAAAGGGGTATGTCATTTTAGCACTTTTTGCGGTTTTTTGCATTTTCTCGGCAACCGTTTGAAATAATCTAAACAAATTATATACCGTTGAAATCAGCGCGTCAAGACTCGTCGATTGGTATGTGAATGAACGCGCTAGGACGAAGGAAACTTAAATCGTCCATATCTCCGTAACGGTTGGAGCTAGAGCGTTTATAATGCCATATTTGGAATCTACTCGTCGAGACCTATCCGATAGGCCCATTTCGAACGCAATCGGGCGAAGTTTTCTTTGGCTCGAGAACGGTAAGAGATAGAGCGTCGGGGATGGAAGATTTGGAATCTACGGGTCAAAATTAGTCGGATAGGCATATTTTGGACGCGATTGGACGCAAAAATTATTTTTGTCCAAACGAATTTCTACCTCAAGGTATAGAATTTTTTTCAGTTTTTCGAGATAACATACTTCCGATAGCACTAGCGAGTTCAAACTCGGTAGGTTTATAGTACTCGAGGAGCTGATTAAAATAAAGCAAACCGCAGGTCCCTAAGTCTTACCGTTCCGGAGATATGGTAGTTTAAAATTTGAAAAATTTTGTTATAAAAATTCCCATAATTTCGTCCTAGCGCGAAAACTATTAGAGATAGATCGTTCGTTCTTGTTCCATTCGTTTCTTAGACAAAATCTGCATATAGAAAGGTCTATTCGATCGCAATCGAGCAATAAATAAAGTGGTGAGAGCGATTTGAAATTTGGCCAAAATTGCAAATCGCGTTTTTCAACGATTTTTAACGATAGATTGGTCATTTGACGAAAAAGTCATGCTCAAATTTCGAAATTATTTTGCGTCAAAATATACATATTCGGACCGGTAATTACGTAAAATATATCGGTTCGGACGTAGAAGGCATAGGTTTCGAGAAAACGCCTTACGAAGTTAGGGGAAAAGGGGTTAAAATAGGGGTGTATATAAGGCTTTTTTCGAATATTCGACGAAAATTTCATGTTCGAATTTCGCGGCTATTTTGGCCTAGAATATACATATTCGGGCCGCTAATTACGTAGAATATATCGGTTCCGACGTGGAACGCATAGATTTCGAGAAAACGCCTTACGAAGTTATGGTCAAAACGGGCTAAAATAGAGGGTATATATAAGGCTTTTTTCGAATATTCGACGAAAATTTCATGTTCGAATTTCGCGGTTATTTTGGCCTAGAATATACATATTCGGGCCGCTAATTACGTAGAATATATCGGTTCCGACGTGGAACGCATAGATTTCGAGAAAACGCCATTCGAAGTTAGGGAAAAAGGCCTAAAATAGACCGAATATAGGGGTGAATATAGGGCGAAACAGGGCATACTTCAAGCGCTCGTAGCGCCTAAACTATTAATAATAGAAAGCCGATCCTTAGGTCATTCTGAAGCAGAAAAATACGCTCTTTCGAATAGTGTAAGAGAGAATGTCGTAACTAGAAAAGAATCCACCGTTTGGGTGAAATTTAGTGATTTTTTGCGATTTTTTTGCAGTTTTTTACGATTTTCTCGGTGCCCGTTGGAGTAAAGTAAAAAAATCGCACGGCGTTGAATTCGCCTCGTCAAGACGC
>JAYRCI010000147.1:0-26228 GCA_038088585.1 Chrysina gloriosa | reverse complement strand
GAAGTTTGTCCATTTTTGGCCCTATATTCACCCCTATATTAGGCCTATTTTACGAGTTTTCTCGGAAACCTATGCGTTTTACGTTCGAACCGATATGTTCTACGTAATTACCGATCCGAATATGTATATTCTGGAAGCTAAAATAACTTCTCGGAAATGTTCCTGACATGAATTTTTCGTCGAATGACGAAAAATTTCGTTAAAAATCGATATTTTCGTTAAGGCCTAAACTTCAAATCGCTCTCACCCCTTTATTTATGGCTCGATCTCGTTCGGGTAGACCTTTCTACCATCGTAAATTTTGTCTAGGGAATCGAATGGGAACAAGAACGGAATGCGCTATCTCTTCTAGTTTTCGCGCTAGAACGAAATTATAGCTAATTCGAGCTAAGGAATTTTTTCAAACTTCAAAGTACCATATCTCCCGGAACGGTAAGGAGCTAGGGACCTCCGGTTTGTTTCATTTTAACTACATCATCGAGTACTCCTTTAAGCCTGCCGAGTTTGAACTCGCTAGTCCTCAGCATCGGAAGTGTGCTATCTCGAAAAACCGACAAAATTTCTATGCTTTGAGGTAGAAATTTTTTTTGGGCCACAAAATATTTTTTGCGTCCAATCGCGTTCAAAATATGTCTATCCGATAGATTTTGGCCCGTAGAATCCAAATCTTCCATCCCGGACGCTGTATCTCTTACCGTTCTCGAGCTAAAGAAAAGTTCGTCCGATTGCGTTGGAAATAGGCCTGTCGGATAGGTCTCGGGACGAGTAGATCTCCAAATCTGGCATTATTAACCGCGTAGCTCCCAACCGTTACGGAGATATCGACGTTTAAAGTTTAACCTCGTCCGATCGCGTTCAATCGCAATAACACCAATCGACGCGTCTTGACGCGCTGATTCCAACGGTATATGATTTGTTTTAATATTCAGTTTCAAACGGTCGCCGAGAAAATGCAAAAACTCTCAAAAATCGTTAAAAATCGCTACAAAATCGCATACCCATTTTTCGCTCCTGTACAGGACTTAGGGAGGTCCATTCGGTACGTCAATCGACGCGTCTTGACGTGCCGGAATACAATGGCGTAGGATTTTTTTAGTTTACTCCAACGGTTGCCGAGAAAATAGCAAAACCGCGAAAAATACGCAAAAAATCGTTAATTTGCAACTCCCGGAATTAATATTTTTCGAGCTACGACATTCCCTCCCGCACCATTCGAAAGATCTCGTTCTTCTGATTCAGAATCAGCCCCGGATCGACTTCCTAGCGTTGATAGTTTAGGCGCTACGAACGCTTGAAGTTTGTCCATTTTGGCCCTATATTCACCCCTATATTAGGCCTATTTTACGTGTTTTCTCGAAACCTATGCGGGTTTTACGTTCGAACCGATATGTTCTACGTAATTACCGATCCGAATATGTATATTCTGAAGCAAAATAACTTCGAAATTCCGACATGAATTTTTTCGTCGAATGACGAAAATTTCGTTAAAAATCGATATTTTCGTTAAGGCCTAAACTTCAAATCGCTCTCACCCCTTTATTTATGGCTCGATCTCGTTCGGGTAGACCTTTCTACACGTAAATTTTGTCTAGGAATCGAATGGAACAAGAACGAATGCGCTATCTCTTCTAGTTTTCGCGCTAGAACGAAATTATGCTAATTCGAGCTAAGGAATTTTTTCAAACTTCAAAGTACCATATCTCCGGAACGGTAAGAGCTAGGGACCTCCGGTTTGTTTCATTTTAATCACATCATCGAGTACTTTAAGCCTGCCGAGTTTGAACTCGCTAGTCCTATCGGAAGTGTGCTATCTCGAAAACCGACAAAATTTCTATGCTTTGAGGTAGAAATTTTTGGCCCAAAAATATTTTTTGCGTCCAATCGCGTTCAAAATATGTCTATCCGATAGATTTTGGCCCGTAGAATCCAAATCTTCCATCCCGGACGCTGTATCTCTTACCGTTCTCGAGCTAAAGAAAAGTTCGTCCGATTGCGTTGGAAATAGGCCTGTCGGATAGGTCTCGACGAGTAGATTCCAAATCTGGCATTATTAACCGCGTAGCTCCAACCGTTACGGAGATATCGACGTTTAAAGTTTAACCTCGTCCGATCGCGTTCAATCGTACACCAATCGACGCGTCTTGACGCGCTGATTCCAACGGTATATGATTTGTTTGGATTATTTCAAACGGTCGCCGAGAAAATGCAAAAACCTCAAAATCGTTAAAAATCGCTAAAATCGCATACCCATTTTCGCTCCTGTAGGACTTAGGAGGTCCATTCGTACGTCAATCGACGCGTCTTGACGTGCCGAATACAATGGCGTAGGATTTTTTAGTTTACTCCAACGGTTGCCGAGAAAATAGCAAAAACCGCGAAAAATACGCAAAAATCGTTAATTTGCACCCCCGGAATTAATATTTTTCGAGCTACGACATTCCCTCCCGCACCATTCGAAAGATCTCGTTCTTCTGATTCAGAATCAGCCCCGGATCGACTTCCTAGCGTTGATAGTTTAGGCGCTACGAACGCTTGAAGTTTGTCCATTTTGGCCCTATATTCACCCCTATATTAGGCCTATTTTACGAGTTTTCTCGAAACCTATGCGTTTTACGTTCGAACCGATATGTTCTACGTAATTACCGATCCGAATATGTATATTCTGAAGCAAAATAACTTCGAAATTCCGACATGAATTTTTCGTCGAATGACGAAAATTTCGTTAAAAATCGATATTTTCGTTAAGGCCTAAACTTCAAATCGCTCTCACCCCTTTATTTATGGCTCGATCTCGTTCGGGTAGACCTTTCTACACGTAAATTTTGTCTAGGAATCGAATGGAACAAGAACGAATGCGCTATCTCCTCTAGTTTTCGCGCTAGAACGAAATTATGCTAATTCGAGCTAAGGAATTTTTTCAAACTTCAAAGTACCATATCTCCGGAACGGTAAGAGCTAGGGACCTCCGGTTTGTTTCATTTTAATCACATCATCGAGTACTTTAAGCCTGCCGAGTTTGAACTCGCTAGTCCTATCGGAAGTGTGCTATCTCGAAAAACCGACAAAATTTCTATGCTTTGAGGTAGAAATTTTTTTGGCCCAAAATATTTTTTGCGTCCAATCGCGTTCAAAATATGTCTATCCGATAGATTTTGGCCCGTAGAATCCAAATCTTCCATCCCGGACGCTGTATCTCTTACCGTTCTCGAGCTAAAGAAAAGTTCGTCCGATTGCGTTGGAAATAGGCCTGTCGGATAGGTCTCGACGAGTAGATTCCAAATCTGGCATTATTAACCGCGTAGCTCCAACCGTTACGGAGATATCGACGTTTAAAGTTTAACCTCGTCCGGATCGCGTTCAATCGTACACCAATCGACGCGTCTTGACGCGCTGATTCCAACGGTATATGATTTGTTTGGATTATTTCAAACGGTCGCCGAGAAAATGCAAAAACCTCAAAAATCGTTAAAAATCGCTAAAATCGCATACCCATTTTCGCTCCTGTAGGACTTAGGAGGTCCATTCGTACGTCAATCGACGCGTCTTGACGTGCCGAATACAATGGCGTAGGATTTTTTAGTTTACTCCAACGGTTGCCGAGAAAATAGCAAAAACCGCGAAAAATACGCAAAAATCGTTAATTTGCACCCCGGAATTAATATTTTTCGAGCTACGACATTCCCTCCCGCACCATTCGAAAGATCTCGTTCTTCTGATTCAGAATCAGCCCCGGATCGACTTCCTAGCGTTGATAGTTTAGGCGCTACGAACGCTTGAAGTTTGTCCATTTTGGCCCTATATTCACCCCTATATTAGGCCTATTTTACGAGTTTTCTCGAAACCTATGCGTTTTACGTTCGAACCGATATGTTCTACGTAATTACCGATCCGAATATGTATATTCTGGAAGCAAAATAACTTCGAAATTCCGACATGAATTTTTCGTCGAATGACGAAAATTTCGTTAAAAATCGATATTTTCGTTAAGGCCTAAACTTCAAATCGCTCTCACCCCTTTATTTATGGCTCGATCTCGTTCGGGTAGACCTTTCTACACGTAAATTTTGTCTAGGAATCGAATGGAACAAGAACGAATGCGCTATCTCCTCTAGTTTTCGCGCTAGAACGAAATTATGCTAATTCGAGCTAAGGAATTTTTTCAAACTTCAAAGTACCATATCTCCGGAACGGTAAGAGCTAGGGACCTCCGGTTTGTTTCATTTTAATCACATCATCGAGTACTTTAAGCCTGCCGAGTTTGAACTCGCTAGTCCTATCGGAAGTGTGCTATCTCGAAAAACCGACAAAATTTCTATGCTTTGAGGTAGAAATTTTTTGGCCCAAAATATTTTTTGCGTCCAATCGCGTTCAAAATATGTCTATCCGATAGATTTTGGCCCGTAGAATCCAAATCTTCCATCCCGGACGCTGTATCTCTTACCGTTCTCGAGCTAAAGAAAAGTTCGTCCGATTGCGTTGGAAATAGGCCTGTCGGATAGGTCTCGACGAGTAGATTCCAAATCTGGCATTATTAACCGCGTAGCTCCAACCGTTACGGAGATATCGACGTTTAAAGTTTAACCTCGTCCGATCGCGTTCAATCGTACACCAATCGACGCGTCTTGACGCGCTGATTCCAACGGTATATGATTTGTTTGGATTATTTCAAACGGTCGCCGAGAAAATGCAAAAACCTCAAAAATCGTTAAAAATCGCTAAAATCGCATACCCATTTTCGCTCCTGTAGGACTTAGGAGGTCCATTCGTACGTCAATCGACGCGTCTTGACGTGCCGAATACAACGGCGTAGGATTTTTTTAGTTTACTCCAACGGTTGCCGAGAAAATAGCAAAACCGCGAAAAATACGCAAAAAATCGTTAATTTGCACCCCCGGAATTAATATTTTTCGAGCTACGACATTCCCTCCCGCACCATTCGAAAGATCTCGTTCTTCTGATTCAGAATCAGCCCCGGATCGACTTCCTAGCGTTGATAGTTTAGGCGCTACGAACGCTTGAAGTTTGTCCATTTTGGCCCTATATTCACCCCTATATTAGGCCTATTTTACGAGTTTTCTCGAAACCTATGCGTTTTACGTTCGAACCGATATGTTCTACGTAATTACCGATCCGAATATGTATATTCTGAAGCAAAATAACTTCGAAATTCCGACATGAATTTTTCGTCGAATGACGAAAATTTCGTTAAAAATCGATATTTTCGTTAAGGCCTAAACTTCAAATCGCTCTCACCCCTTTATTTATGGCTCGATCTCGTTCGGGTAGACCTTTCTACACGTAAATTTTGTCTAGGAATCGAATGGAACAAGAACGAATGCGCTATCTCCTCTAGTTTTCGCGCTAGAACGAAATTATGCTAATTCGAGCTAAGGAATTTTTTCAAACTTCAAAGTACCATATCTCCGGAACGGTAAGAGCTAGGGACCTCCGGTTTGTTTCATTTTAATCACATCATCGAGTACTTTAAGCCTGCCGAGTTTGAACTCGCTAGTCCTATCGGAAGTGTGCTATCTCGAAAAACCGACAAAATTTCTATGCTTTGAGGTAGAAATTTTTTGGCCCAAAATATTTTTTGCGTCCAATCGCGTTCAAAATATGTCTATCCGATAGATTTTGGCCCGTAGAATCCAAATCTTCCATCCCGGACGCTGTATCTCTTACCGTTCTCGAGCTAAAGAAAAGTTCGTCCGATTGCGTTGGAAATAGGCCTGTCGGATAGGTCTCGACGAGTAGATTCCAAATCTGGCATTATTAACCGCGTAGCTCCAACCGTTACGGAGATATCGACGTTTAAAGTTTAACCTCGTCCGATCGCGTTCAATCGTACACCAATCGACGCGTCTTGACGCGCTGATTCCAACGGTATATGATTTGTTTGGATTATTTCAAACGGTCGCCGAGAAAATGCAAAAACCTCAAAAATCGTTAAAAATCGCTAAAATCGCATACCCATTTTCGCTCCTGTAGGACTTAGGAGGTCCATTCGTACGTCAATCGACGCGTCTTGACGTGCCGAATACAATGGCGTAGGATTTTTTAGTTTACTCCAACGGTTGCCGAGAAAATAGCAAAAACCGCGAAAAATACGCAAAAAATCGTTAATTTGCACCCCGGAATTAATATTTTTCGAGCTACGACATTCCCTCCCGCACCATTCGAAAGATCTCGTTCTTCTGATTCAGAATCAGCCCCGGATCGACTTCCTAGCGTTGATAGTTTAGGCGCTACGAACGCTTGAAGTTTGTCCATTTTGGCCCTATATTCACCCCTATATTAGGCCTATTTTACGAGTTTTCTCGAAACCTATGCGTTTTACGTTCGAACCGATATGTTCTACGTAATTACCGATCCGAATATGTATATTCTGGAAGCAAAATAACTTCGAAATTCCGACATGAATTTTTCGTCGAATGACGAAAATTTCGTTAAAAATCGATATTTTCGTTAAGGCCTAAACTTCAAATCGCTCTCACCCCTTTATTTATGGCTCGATCTCGTTCGGGTAGACCTTTCTACACGTAAATTTTGTCTAGGAATCGAATGGAACAAGAACGAATGCGCTATCTCCTCTAGTTTTCGCGCTAGAACGAAATTATGCTAATTCGAGCTAAGGAATTTTTTCAAACTTCAAAGTACCATATCTCCGGAACGGTAAGAGCTAGGGACCTCCGGTTTGTTTCATTTTAATCACATCATCGAGTACTTTAAGCCTGCCGAGTTTGAACTCGCTAGTCCTATCGGAAGTGTGCTATCTCGAAAAACCGACAAAATTTCTATGCTTTGAGGTAGAAATTTTTTTGGCCCAAAATATTTTTTGCGTCCAATCGCGTTCAAAATATGTCTATCCGATAGATTTTGGCCCGTAGAATCCAAATCTTCCATCCCGGACGCTGTATCTCTTACCGTTCTCGAGCTAAAGAAAAGTTCGTCCGATTGCGTTGGAAATAGGCCTGTCGGATAGGTCTCGACGAGTAGATTCCAAATCTGGCATTATTAACCGCGTAGCTCCAACCGTTACGGAGATATCGACGTTTAAAGTTTAACCTCGTCCGATCGCGTTCAATCGTACACCAATCGACGCGTCTTGACGCGCTGATTCCAACGGTATATGATTTGTTTGGATTATTTCAAACGGTCGCCGAGAAAATGCAAAAACCTCAAAAATCGTTAAAAATCGCTAAAATCGCATACCCATTTTCGCTCCTGTAGGACTTAGGAGGTCCATTCGTACGTCAATCGACGCGTCTTGACGTGCCGAATACAACGGCGTAGGATTTTTTAGTTTACTCCAACGGTTGCCGAGAAAATAGCAAAAACCGCGAAAAATACGCAAAAAATCGTTAATTTGCACCCCGGAATTAATATTTTTCGAGCTACGACATTCCCTCCCGCACCATTCGAAAGATCTCGTTCTTCTGATTCAGAATCAGCCCCGGATCGACTTCCTAGCGTTGATAGTTTAGGCGCTACGAACGCTTGAAGTTTGTCCATTTTGGCCCTATATTCACCCCTATATTAGGCCTATTTTACGAGTTTTCTCGAAACCTATGCGTTTTACGTTCGAACCGATATGTTCTACGTAATTACCGATCCGAATATGTATATTCTGGAAGCAAAATAACTTCGAAATTCCGACATGAATTTTTCGTCGAATGACGAAAATTTCGTTAAAAATCGATATTTTCGTTAAGGCCTAAACTTCAAATCGCTCTCACCCCTTTATTTATGGCTCGATCTCGTTCGGGTAGACCTTTCTACACGTAAATTTTGTCTAGGAATCGAATGGAACAAGAACGAATGCGCTATCTCCTCTAGTTTTCGCGCTAGAACGAAATTATGCTAATTCGAGCTAAGGAATTTTTTCAAACTTCAAAGTACCATATCTCCGGAACGGTAAGAGCTAGGGACCTCCGGTTTGTTTCATTTTAATCACATCATCGAGTACTTTAAGCATGCCGAGTTTGAACTCGCTAGTCCTATCGGAAGTGTGCTATCTCGAAAAACCGACAAAATTTCTATGCTTTGAGGTAGAAATTTTTGGCCCAAAATATTTTTTGCGTCCAATCGCGTTCAAAATATGTCTATCCGATAGATTTTGGCCCGTAGAATCCAAATCTTCCATCCCGGACGCTGTATCTCTTACCGTTCTCGAGCTAAAGAAAAGTTCGTCCGATTGCGTTGGAAATAGGCCTGTCGGATAGGTCTCGACGAGTAGATTCCAAATCTGGCATTATTAACCGCGTAGCTCCAACCGTTACGGAGATATCGACGTTTAAAGTTTAACCTCGTCCGATCGCGTTCAATCGTACACCAATCGACGCGTCTTGACGCGCTGATTCCAACGGTATATGATTTGTTTGGATTATTTCAAACGGTCGCCGAGAAAATGCAAAAACCTCAAAATCGTTAAAAATCGCTAAAATCGCATACCCATTTTCGCTCCTGTAGGACTTAGGAGGTCCATTCGTACGTCAATCGACGCGTCTTGACGTGCCGAATACAACGGCGTAGGATTTTTTAGTTTACTCCAACGGTTGCCGAGAAAATAGCAAAAACCGCGAAAAATACGCAAAAAATCGTTAATTTGCACCCCCGGAATTAATATTTTTCGAGCTACGACATTCCCTCCCGCACCATTCGAAAGATCTCGTTCTTCTGATTCAGAATCAGCCCCGGATCGACTTCCTAGCGTTGATAGTTTAGGCGCTACGAACGCTTGAAGTTTGTCCATTTTGGCCCTATATTCACCCCTATATTAGGCCTATTTTACGAGTTTTCTCGAAACCTATGCGTTTTACGTTCGAACCGATATGTTCTACGTAATTACCGATCCGAATATGTATATTCTGGAAGCAAAATAACTTCGAAATTCCGACATGAATTTTTCGTCGAATGACGAAAATTTCGTTAAAAATCGATATTTTCGTTAAGGCCTAAACTTCAAATCGCTCTCACCCCTTTATTTATGGCTCGATCTCGTTCGGGTAGACCTTTCTACACGTAAATTTTGTCTAGGAATCGAATGGAACAAGAACGAATGCGCTATCTCCTCTAGTTTTCGCGCTAGAACGAAATTATGCTAATTCGAGCTAAGGAATTTTTTCAAACTTCAAAGTACCATATCTCCGGAACGGTAAGAGCTAGGGACCTCCGGTTTGTTTCATTTTAATCACATCATCGAGTACTTTAAGCCTGCCGAGTTTGAACTCGCTAGTCCTATCGGAAGTGTGCTATCTCGAAAAACCGACAAAATTTCTATGCTTTGAGGTAGAAATTTTTGGCCCAAAATATTTTTTGCGTCCAATCGCGTTCAAAATATGTCTATCCGATAGATTTTGGCCCGTAGAATCCAAATCTTCCATCCCGGACGCTGTATCTCTTACCGTTCTCGAGCTAAAGAAAAGTTCGTCCGATTGCGTTGGAAATAGGCCTGTCGGATAGGTCTCGACGAGTAGATTCCAAATCTGGCATTATTAACCGCGTAGCTCCAACCGTTACGGAGATATCGACGTTTAAAGTTTAACCTCGTCCGATCGCGTTCAATCGTACACCAATCGACGCGTCTTGACGCGCTGATTCCAACGGTATATGATTTGTTTGGATTATTTCAAACGGTCGCCGAGAAAATGCAAAAACCTCAAAAATCGTTAAAAATCGCTAAAATCGCATACCCATTTTCGCTCCTGTAGGACTTAGGAGGTCCATTCGTACGTCAATCGACGCGTCTTGACGTGCCGAATACAATGGCGTAGGATTTTTTAGTTTACTCCAACGGTTGCCGAGAAAATAGCAAAACCGCGAAAAATACGCAAAAAATCGTTAATTTGCACCCCCGGAATTAATATTTTTCGAGCTACGACATTCCCTCCCGCACCATTCGAAAGATCTCGTTCTTCTGATTCAGAATCAGCCCCGGATCGACTTCCTAGCGTTGATAGTTTAGGCGCTACGAACGCTTGAAGTTTGTCCATTTTGGCCCTATATTCACCCCTATATTAGGCCTATTTTACGAGTTTTCTCGAAACCTATGCGTTTTACGTTCGAACCGATATGTTCTACGTAATTACCGATCCGAATATGTATATTCTGGAAGCAAAATAACTTCGAAATTCCGACATGAATTTTTCGTCGAATGACGAAAATTTCGTTAAAAATCGATATTTTCGTTAAGGCCTAAACTTCAAATCGCTCTCACCCCTTTATTTATGGCTCGATCTCGTTCGGGTAGACCTTTCTACACGTAAATTTTGTCTAGGAATCGAATGGAACAAGAACGAATGCGCTATCTCCTCTAGTTTTCGCGCTAGAACGAAATTATGCTAATTCGAGCTAAGGAATTTTTTCAAACTTCAAAGTACCATATCTCCGGAACGGTAAGAGCTAGGGACCTCCGGTTTGTTTCATTTTAATCACATCATCGAGTACTTTAAGCCTGCCGAGTTTGAACTCGCTAGTCCTATCGGAAGTGTGCTATCTCGAAAAACCGACAAAATTTCTATGCTTTGAGGTAGAAATTTTTGGCCCAAAATATTTTTTGCGTCCAATCGCGTTCAAAATATGTCTATCCGATAGATTTTGGCCCGTAGAATCCAAATCTTCCATCCCGGACGCTGTATCTCTTACCGTTCTCGAGCTAAAGAAAAGTTCGTCCGATTGCGTTGGAAATAGGCCTGTCGGATAGGTCTCGACGAGTAGATTCCAAATCTGGCATTATTAACCGCGTAGCTCCAACCGTTACGGAGATATCGACGTTTAAAGTTTAACCTCGTCCGATCGCGTTCAATCGTACACCAATCGACGCGTCTTGACGCGCTGATTCCAACGGTATATGATTTGTTTGGATTATTTCAAACGGTCGCCGAGAAAATGCAAAAACCTCAAAAAATCGTTAAAAATCGCTAAAATCGCATACCCATTTTCGCTCCTGTAGGACTTAGGAGGTCCATTCGTACGTCAATCGACGCGTCTTGACGTGCCGAATACAACGGCGTAGGATTTTTTAGTTTACTCCAACGGTTGCCGAGAAAATAGCAAAAACCGCGAAAAATACGCAAAAAATCGTTAATTTGCACCCCCGGAATTAATATTTTTCGAGCTACGACATTCCCTCCCGCACCATTCGAAAGATCTCGTTCTTCTGATTCAGAATCAGCCCCGGATCGACTTCCTAGCGTTGATAGTTTAGGCGCTACGAACGCTTGAAGTTTGTCCATTTTGGCCCTATATTCACCCCTATATTAGGCCTATTTTACGAGTTTTCTCGAAACCTATGCGTTTTACGTTCGAACCGATATGTTCTACGTAATTACCGATCCGAATATGTATATTCTGGAAGCAAAATAACTTCGAAATTCCGACATGAATTTTTCGTCGAATGACGAAAATTTCGTTAAAAATCGATATTTTCGTTAAGGCCTAAACTTCAAATCGCTCTCACCCCTTTATTTATGGCTCGATCTCGTTCGGGTAGACCTTTCTACACGTAAATTTTGTCTAGGAATCGAATGGAACAAGAACGAATGCGCTATCTCCTCTAGTTTTCGCGCTAGAACGAAATTATGCTAATTCGAGCTAAGGAATTTTTTCAAACTTCAAAGTACCATATCTCCGGAACGGTAAGAGCTAGGGACCTCCGGTTTGTTTCATTTTAATCACATCATCGAGTACTTTAAGCATGCCGAGTTTGAACTCGCTAGTCCTATCGGAAGTGTGCTATCTCGAAAAACCGACAAAATTTCTATGCTTTGAGGTAGAAATTTTTTTGGCCCAAAATATTTTTTGCGTCCAATCGCGTTCAAAATATGTCTATCCGATAGATTTTGGCCCGTAGAATCCAAATCTTCCATCCCGGACGCTGTATCTCTTACCGTTCTCGAGCTAAAGAAAAGTTCGTCCGATTGCGTTGGAAATAGGCCTGTCGGATAGGTCTCGACGAGTAGATTCCAAATCTGGCATTATTAACCGCGTAGCTCCAACCGTTACGGAGATATCGACGTTTAAAGTTTAACCTCGTCCGATCGCGTTCAATCGTACACCAATCGACGCGTCTTGACGCGCTGATTCCAACGGTATATGATTTGTTTGGATTATTTCAAACGGTCGCCGAGAAAATGCAAAAAACCTCAAAAAATCGTTAAAAATCGCTAAAATCGCATACCCATTTTCGCTCCTGTAGGACTTAGGAGGTCCATTCGTACGTCAATCGACGCGTCTTGACGTGCCGAATACAACGGCGTAGGATTTTTTAGTTTACTCCAACGGTTGCCGAGAAAATAGCAAAAAACCGCGAAAAATACGCAAAAAATCGTTAATTTGCACCCCCGGAATTAATATTTTTCGAGCTACGACATTCCCTCCCGCACCATTCGAAAGATCTCGTTCTTCTGATTCAGAATCAGCCCCGGATCGACTTCCTAGCGTTGATAGTTTAGGCGCTACGAACGCTTGAAGTTTGTCCATTTTGGCCCTATATTCACCCCTATATTAGGCCTATTTTACGAGTTTTCTCGAAACCTATGCGTTTTACGTTCGAACCGATATGTTCTACGTAATTACCGATCCGAATATGTATATTCTGAAGCAAAATAACTTCGAAATTCCGACATGAATTTTTCGTCGAATGACGAAAATTTCGTTAAAAATCGATATTTTCGTTAAGGCCTAAACTTCAAATCGCTCTCACCCCTTTATTTATGGCTCGATCTCGTTCGGGTAGACCTTTCTACACGTAAATTTTGTCTAGGAATCGAATGGAACAAGAACGAATGCGCTATCTCCTCTAGTTTTCGCGCTAGAACGAAATTATGCTAATTCGAGCTAAGGAATTTTTCAAACTTCAAAGTACCATATCTCCGGAACGGTAAGAGCTAGGGACCTCCGGTTTGTTTCATTTTAATCACATCATCGAGTACTTTAAGCCTGCCGAGTTTGAACTCGCTAGTCCTATCGGAAGTGTGCTATCTCGAAAAACCGACAAAATTTCTATGCTTTGAGGTAGAAATTTTTTGGCCCAAAATATTTTTGCGTCCAATCGCGTTCAAAATATGTCTATCCGATAGATTTTGGCCCGTAGAATCCAAATCTTCCATCCCGGACGCTGTATCTCTTACCGTTCTCGAGCTAAAGAAAAGTTCGTCCGATTGCGTTGGAAATAGGCCTGTCGGATAGGTCTCGACGAGTAGATTCCAAATCTGGCATTATTAACCGCGTAGCTCCAACCGTTACGGAGATATCGACGTTTAAAGTTTAACCTCGTCCGATCGCGTTCAATCGTACACCAATCGACGCGTCTTGACGCGCTGATTCCAACGGTATATGATTTGTTTGGATTATTTCAAACGGTCGCCGAGAAAATGCAAAAAACCTCAAAAAATCGTTAAAAATCGCTAAAATCGCATACCCATTTTCGCTCCTGTAGGACTTAGGAGGTCCATTCGTACGTCAATCGACGCGTCTTGACGTGCCGAATACAACGGCGTAGGATTTTTTAGTTTACTCCAACGGTTGCCGAGAAAATAGCAAAAAACCGCGAAAAATACGCAAAAAATCGTTAATTTGCACCCCCGGAATTAATATTTTTCGAGCTACGACATTCCCTCCCGCACCATTCGAAAGATCTCGTTCTTCTGATTCAGAATCAGCCCCGGATCGACTTCCTAGCGTTGATAGTTTAGGCGCTACGAACGCTTGAAGTTTGTCCATTTTGGCCCTATATTCACCCCTATATTAGGCCTATTTTACGAGTTTTCTCGAAACCTATGCGTTTTACGTTCGAACCGATATGTTCTACGTAATTACCGATCCGAATATGTATATTCTGAAGCAAAATAACTTCGAAATTCCGACATGAATTTTTCGTCGAATGACGAAAATTTCGTTAAAAATCGATATTTTCGTTAAGGCCTAAACTTCAAATCGCTCTCACCCCTTTATTTATGGCTCGATCTCGTTCGGGTAGACCTTTCTACACGTAAATTTTGTCTAGGAATCGAATGGAACAAGAACGAATGCGCTATCTCCTCTAGTTTTCGCGCTAGAACGAAATTATGCTAATTCGAGCTAAGGAATTTTTCAAACTTCAAAGTACCATATCTCCGGAACGGTAAGAGCTAGGGACCTCCGGTTTGTTTCATTTTAATCACATCATCGAGTACTTTAAGCCTGCCGAGTTTGAACTCGCTAGTCCTATCGGAAGTGTGCTATCTCGAAAAACCGACAAAATTTCTATGCTTTGAGGTAGAAATTTTTGGCCCAAAATATTTTTTGCGTCCAATCGCGTTCAAAATATGTCTATCCGATAGATTTTGGCCCGTAGAATCCAAATCTTCCATCCCGGACGCTGTATCTCTTACCGTTCTCGAGCTAAAGAAAAGTTCGTCCGATTGCGTTGGAAATAGGCCTGTCGGATAGGTCTCGACGAGTAGATTCCAAATCTGGCATTATTAACCGCGTAGCTCCAACCGTTACGGAGATATCGACGTTTAAAGTTTAACCTCGTCCGATCGCGTTCAATCGTACACCAATCGACGCGTCTTGACGCGCTGATTCCAACGGTATATGATTTGTTTGGATTATTTCAAACGGTCGCCGAGAAAATGCAAAAAACCTCAAAAAATCGTTAAAAATCGCTAAAATCGCATACCCATTTTCGCTCCTGTAGGACTTAGGAGGTCCATTCGTACGTCAATCGACGCGTCTTGACGTGCCGAATACAACGGCGTAGGATTTTTTAGTTTACTCCAACGGTTGCCGAGAAAATAGCAAAAAACCGCGAAAAATACGCAAAAAATCGTTAATTTGCACCCCGGAATTAATATTTTTCGAGCTACGACATTCCCTCCCGCACCATTCGAAAGATCTCGTTCTTCTGATTCAGAATCAGCCCCGGATCGACTTCCTAGCGTTGATAGTTTAGGCGCTACGAACGCTTGAAGTTTGTCCATTTTGGCCCTATATTCACCCCTATATTAGGCCTATTTTACGAGTTTTCTCGAAACCTATGCGTTTTACGTTCGAACCGATATGTTCTACGTAATTACCGATCCGAATATGTATATTCTGAAGCAAAATAACTTCGAAATTCCGACATGAATTTTTCGTCGAATGACGAAAATTTCGTTAAAAATCGATATTTTCGTTAAGGCCTAAACTTCAAATCGCTCTCACCCCTTTATTTATGGCTCGATCTCGTTCGGGTAGACCTTTCTACACGTAAATTTTGTCTAGGAATCGAATGGAACAAGAACGAATGCGCTATCTCCTCTAGTTTTCGCGCTAGAACGAAATTATGCTAATTCGAGCTAAGGAATTTTTCAAACTTCAAAGTACCATATCTCCGGAACGGTAAGAGCTAGGGACCTCCGGTTTGTTTCATTTTAATCACATCATCGAGTACTTTAAGCCTGCCGAGTTTGAACTCGCTAGTCCTATCGGAAGTGTGCTATCTCGAAAAACCGACAAAATTTCTATGCTTTGAGGTAGAAATTTTTTGGCCCAAAATATTTTTGCGTCCAATCGCGTTCAAAATATGTCTATCCGATAGATTTTGGCCCGTAGAATCCAAATCTTCCATCCCGGACGCTGTATCTCTTACCGTTCTCGAGCTAAAGAAAAGTTCGTCCGATTGCGTTGGAAATAGGCCTGTCGGATAGGTCTCGACGAGTAGATTCCAAATCTGGCATTATTAACCGCGTAGCTCCAACCGTTACGGAGATATCGACGTTTAAAGTTTAACCTCGTCCGATCGCGTTCAATCGTACACCAATCGACGCGTCTTGACGCGCTGATTCCAACGGTATATGATTTGTTTGGATTATTTCAAACGGTCGCCGAGAAAATGCAAAAAACCTCAAAAAATCGTTAAAAATCGCTAAAATCGCATACCCATTTTCGCTCCTGTAGGACTTAGGAGGTCCATTCGTACGTCAATCGACGCGTCTTGACGTGCCGAATACAACGGCGTAGGATTTTTAGTTTACTCCAACGGTTGCCGAGAAAATAGCAAAAAACCGCGAAAAATACGCAAAAAATCGTTAATTTGCACCCCGGAATTAATATTTTTCGAGCTACGACATTCCCTCCCGCACCATTCGAAAGATCTCGTTCTTCTGATTCAGAATCAGCCCCGGATCGACTTCCTAGCGTTGATAGTTTAGGCGCTACGAACGCTTGAAGTTTGTCCATTTTGGCCCTATATTCACCCCTATATTAGGCCTATTTTACGAGTTTTCTCGAAACCTATGCGTTTTACGTTCGAACCGATATGTTCTACGTAATTACCGATCCGAATATGTATATTCTGAAGCAAAATAACTTCGAAATTCCGACATGAATTTTTCGTCGAATGACGAAAATTTCGTTAAAAATCGATATTTTCGTTAAGGCCTAAACTTCAAATCGCTCTCACCCCTTTATTTATGGCTCGATCTCGTTCGGGTAGACCTTTCTACACGTAAATTTTGTCTAGGAATCGAATGGAACAAGAACGAATGCGCTATCTCCTCTAGTTTTCGCGCTAGAACGAAATTATGCTAATTCGAGCTAAGGAATTTTTCAAACTTCAAAGTACCATATCTCCGGAACGGTAAGAGCTAGGGACCTCCGGTTTGTTTCATTTTAATCACATCATCGAGTACTTTAAGCCTGCCGAGTTTGAACTCGCTAGTCCTATCGGAAGTGTGCTATCTCGAAAAACCGACAAAATTTCTATGCTTTGAGGTAGAAATTTTTTGGCCCAAAATATTTTTGCGTCCAATCGCGTTCAAAATATGTCTATCCGATAGATTTTGGCCCGTAGAATCCAAATCTTCCATCCCGGACGCTGTATCTCTTACCGTTCTCGAGCTAAAGAAAAGTTCGTCCGATTGCGTTGGAAATAGGCCTGTCGGATAGGTCTCGACGAGTAGATTCCAAATCTGGCATTATTAACCGCGTAGCTCCAACCGTTACGGAGATATCGACGTTTAAAGTTTAACCTCGTCCGATCGCGTTCAATCGTACACCAATCGACGCGTCTTGACGCGCTGATTCCAACGGTATATGATTTGTTTGGATTATTTCAAACGGTCGCCGAGAAAATGCAAAAAACCTCAAAAAATCGTTAAAAATCGCTAAAATCGCATACCCATTTTCGCTCCTGTAGGACTTAGGAGGTCCATTCGTACGTCAATCGACGCGTCTTGACGTGCCGAATACAACGGCGTAGGATTTTTTAGTTTACTCCAACGGTTGCCGAGAAAATAGCAAAAAACCGCGAAAAATACGCAAAAAATCGTTAATTTGCACCCCCGGAATTAATATTTTTCGAGCTACGACATTCCCTCCCGCACCATTCGAAAGATCTCGTTCTTCTGATTCAGAATCAGCCCCGGATCGACTTCCTAGCGTTGATAGTTTAGGCGCTACGAACGCTTGAAGTTTGTCCATTTTGGCCCTATATTCACCCCTATATTAGGCCTATTTTACGAGTTTTCTCGAAACCTATGCGTTTTACGTTCGAACCGATATGTTCTACGTAATTACCGATCCGAATATGTATATTCTGAAGCAAAATAACTTCGAAATTCCGACATGAATTTTTCGTCGAATGACGAAAATTTCGTTAAAAATCGATATTTTCGTTAAGGCCTAAACTTCAAATCGCTCTCACCCCTTTATTTATGGCTCGATCTCGTTCGGGTAGACCTTTCTACACGTAAATTTTGTCTAGGAATCGAATGGAACAAGAACGAATGCGCTATCTCCTCTAGTTTTCGCGCTAGAACGAAATTATGCTAATTCGAGCTAAGGAATTTTTCAAACTTCAAAGTACCATATCTCCGGAACGGTAAGAGCTAGGGACCTCCGGTTTGTTTCATTTTAATCACATCATCGAGTACTTTAAGCCTGCCGAGTTTGAACTCGCTAGTCCTATCGGAAGTGTGCTATCTCGAAAAACCGACAAAATTTCTATGCTTTGAGGTAGAAATTTTTTGGACCAAAATATTTTTGCGTCCAATCGCGTTCAAAATATGTCTATCCGATAGATTTTGGCCCGTAGAATCCAAATCTTCCATCCCGGACGCTGTATCTCTTACCGTTCTCGAGCTAAAGAAAAGTTCGTCCGATTGCGTTGGAAATAGGCCTGTCGGATAGGTCTCGACGAGTAGATTCCAAATCTGGCATTATTAACCGCGTAGCTCCAACCGTTACGGAGATATCGACGTTTAAAGTTTAACCTCGTCCGATCGCGTTCAATCGTACACCAATCGACGCGTCTTGACGCGCTGATTCCAACGGTATATGATTTGTTTGGATTATTTCAAACGGTCGCCGAGAAAATGCAAAAAACCTCAAAAAATCGTTAAAAATCGCTAAAATCGCATACCCATTTTCGCTCCTGTAGGACTTAGGAGGTCCATTCGTACGTCAATCGACGCGTCTTGACGTGCCGAATACAACGGCGTAGGATTTTTAGTTTACTCCAACGGTTGCCGAGAAAATAGCAAAAAACCGCGAAAAATACGCAAAAAATCGTTAATTTGCACCCCCGGAATTAATATTTTTCGAGCTACGACATTCCCTCCCGCACCATTCGAAAGATCTCGTTCTTCTGATTCAGAATCAGCCCCGGATCGACTTCCTAGCGTTGATAGTTTAGGCGCTACGAACGCTTGAAGTTTGTCCATTTTGGCCCTATATTCACCCCTATATTAGGCCTATTTTACGAGTTTTCTCGAAACCTATGCGTTTTACGTTCGAACCGATATGTTCTACGTAATTACCGATCCGAATATGTATATTCTGAAGCAAAATAACTTCGAAATTCCGACATGAATTTTTCGTCGAATGACGAAAATTTCGTTAAAAATCGATATTTTCGTTAAGGCCTAAACTTCAAATCGCTCTCACCCCTTTATTTATGGCTCGATCTCGTTCGGGTAGACCTTTCTACACGTAAATTTTGTCTAGGAATCGAATGGAACAAGAACGAATGCGCTATCTCCTCTAGTTTTCGCGCTAGAACGAAATTATGCTAATTCGAGCTAAGGAATTTTTCAAACTTCAAAGTACCATATCTCCGGAACGGTAAGAGCTAGGGACCTCCGGTTTGTTTCATTTTAATCACATCATCGAGTACTTTAAGCCTGCCGAGTTTGAACTCGCTAGTCCTATCGGAAGTGTGCTATCTCGAAAAACCGACAAAATTTCTATGCTTTGAGGTAGAAATTTTTGGCCCAAAATATTTTTGCGTCCAATCGCGTTCAAAATATGTCTATCCGATAGATTTTGGCCCGTAGAATCCAAATCTTCCATCCCGGACGCTGTATCTCTTACCGTTCTCGAGCTAAAGAAAAGTTCGTCCGATTGCGTTGGAAATAGGCCTGTCGGATAGGTCTCGACGAGTAGATTCCAAATCTGGCATTATTAACCGCGTAGCTCCAACCGTTACGGAGATATCGACGTTTAAAGTTTAACCTCGTCCGATCGCGTTCAATCGTACACCAATCGACGCGTCTTGACGCGCTGATTCCAACGGTATATGATTTGTTTGGATTATTTCAAACGGTCGCCGAGAAAATGCAAAAAACCTCAAAAAATCGTTAAAAATCGCTAAAATCGCATACCCATTTTCGCTCCTGTAGGACTTAGGAGGTCCATTCGTACGTCAATCGACGCGTCTTGACGTGCCGAATACAACGGCGTAGGATTTTTTAGTTTACTCCAACGGTTGCCGAGAAAATAGCAAAAAACCGCGAAAAATACGCAAAAAATCGTTAATTTGCACCCCCGGAATTAATATTTTTCGAGCTACGACATTCCCTCCCGCACCATTCGAAAGATCTCGTTCTTCTGATTCAGAATCAGCCCCGGATCGACTTCCTAGCGTTGATAGTTTAGGCGCTACGAACGCTTGAAGTTTGTCCATTTTGGCCCTATATTCACCCCTATATTAGGCCTATTTTACGAGTTTTCTCGAAACCTATGCGTTTTACGTTCGAACCGATATGTTCTACGTAATTACCGATCCGAATATGTATATTCTGAAGCAAAATAACTTCGAAATTCCGACATGAATTTTTCGTCGAATGACGAAAATTTCGTTAAAAATCGATATTTTCGTTAAGGCCTAAACTTCAAATCGCTCTCACCCCTTTATTTATGGCTCGATCTCGTTCGGGTAGACCTTTCTACACGTAAATTTTGTCTAGGAATCGAATGGAACAAGAACGAATGCGCTATCTCCTCTAGTTTTCGCGCTAGAACGAAATTATGCTAATTCGAGCTAAGGAATTTTTCAAACTTCAAAGTACCATATCTCCGGAACGGTAAGAGCTAGGGACCTCCGGTTTGTTTCATTTTAATCACATCATCGAGTACTTTAAGCCTGCCGAGTTTGAACTCGCTAGTCCTATCGGAAGTGTGCTATCTCGAAAAACCGACAAAATTTCTATGCTTTGAGGTAGAAATTTTTTGGCCCAAAATATTTTTGCGTCCAATCGCGTTCAAAATATGTCTATCCGATAGATTTTGGCCCGTAGAATCCAAATCTTCCATCCCGGACGCTGTATCTCTTACCGTTCTCGAGCTAAAGAAAAGTTCGTCCGATTGCGTTGGAAATAGGCCTGTCGGATAGGTCTCGACGAGTAGATTCCAAATCTGGCATTATTAACCGCGTAGCTCCAACCGTTACGGAGATATCGACGTTTAAAGTTTAACCTCGTCCGATCGCGTTCAATCGTACACCAATCGACGCGTCTTGACGCGCTGATTCCAACGGTATATGATTTGTTTGGATTATTTCAAACGGTCGCCGAGAAAATGCAAAAAACCTCAAAAAATCGTTAAAAATCGCTAAAATCGCATACCCATTTTCGCTCCTGTAGGACTTAGGAGGTCCATTCGTACGTCAATCGACGCGTCTTGACGTGCCGAATACAACGGCGTAGGATTTTTTAGTTTACTCCAACGGTTGCCGAGAAAATAGCAAAAAACCGCGAAAAATACGCAAAAAATCGTTAATTTGCACCCCCGGAATTAATATTTTTCGAGCTACGACATTCCCTCCCGCACCATTCGAAAGATCTCGTTCTTCTGATTCAGAATCAGCCCCGGATCGACTTCCTAGCGTTGATAGTTTAGGCGCTACGAACGCTTGAAGTTTGTCCATTTTGGCCCTATATTCACCCCTATATTAGGCCTATTTTACGAGTTTTCTCGAAACCTATGCGTTTTACGTTCGAACCGATATGTTCTACGTAATTACCGATCCGAATATGTATATTCTGAAGCAAAATAACTTCGAAATTCCGACATGAATTTTTCGTCGAATGACGAAAATTTCGTTAAAAATCGATATTTTCGTTAAGGCCTAAACTTCAAATCGCTCTCACCCCTTTATTTATGGCTCGATCTCGTTCGGGTAGACCTTTCTACACGTAAATTTTGTCTAGGAATCGAATGGAACAAGAACGAATGCGCTATCTCCTCTAGTTTTCGCGCTAGAACGAAATTATGCTAATTCGAGCTAAGGAATTTTCAAACTTCAAAGTACCATATCTCCGGAACGGTAAGAGCTAGGGACCTCCGGTTTGTTTCATTTTAATCACATCATCGAGTACTTTAAGCCTGCCGAGTTTGAACTCGCTAGTCCTATCGGAAGTGTGCTATCTCGAAAAACCGACAAAATTTCTATGCTTTGAGGTAGAAATTTTTTGGCCCAAAATATTTTTTGCGTCCAATCGCGTTCAAAATATGTCTATCCGATAGATTTTGGCCCGTAGAATCCAAATCTTCCATCCCGGACGCTGTATCTCTTACCGTTCTCGAGCTAAAGAAAAGTTCGTCCGATTGCGTTGGAAATAGGCCTGTCGGATAGGTCTCGACGAGTAGATTCCAAATCTGGCATTATTAACCGCGTAGCTCCAACCGTTACGGAGATATCGACGTTTAAAGTTTAACCTCGTCCGATCGCGTTCAATCGTACACCAATCGACGCGTCTTGACGCGCTGATTCCAACGGTATATGATTTGTTTGGATTATTTCAAACGGTCGCCGAGAAAATGCAAAAGAACCTCAAAATCGTCAAAAATCGCTAAAATCACATACCCATTTTCGCTCCTGTAGCACTTGGGAGGTCCATTCGTACGTCAATCGACGCGTCTTGATGTGCCGAATACAACGGCGTAGGGTTTTTTAGTTTACTCCAACGGTTGTCGAGAAAACCGCAAAACACCGCCAAAAAACGCAAAAAAGAACGTTATTTTGCACCGCCGGAATGACGGACGCCGTAACTCTAACTGTTCTCGAGATAGAATGAAGTTACACCAAAAGTAGCACCAAGTAGAGTAATACCAGTGAACCGAAGTAAAGTAGACATAAACAGTAAATAGGACTTAAAAAGGGTAATTATCTTTCTCTAATCGAATATGGGTAGATAAATAGATTTATAGGTAAATCCATCTGTAGGAACACAAATGAATGTAAGGCATATTTTAGACTATTTTATATTTTTATTTATTCAGGCATATCATAATAGAATGAGCAAATATTTTAAATCTGTTATGAACATATTTCGTGCTCTGACGTTTTACAGAAATAAACTAGCATTTGCGTATAATTAAGTTCTTGATGATTTTTTTCCATTTCCTGGTAGTGAACAAATACGACTGTGTTGCTGTAGTTCCTAAAATTACTGAATTCATTTTTCATACAACGTAATAAATTAGAGAAAGTGTAATCATACTTCTATTACAGCAACAGAATGTTAATTTTTATTATATACGTTTCAAAACCAATGTTCGATCAAAACAGTAAATCATATTACGGAAGCTCTATTTGAAATTCCTTTCAAATATCAAATACCATTATTACATGATTTATTATTTAATTGGAAAACATCGCTTTACATAATGTAAAAATATTTAAGCTTACCTGTAATATAAAATAGAAAGAAACGACAAAGTGTGTCGGTAGCTTTGATGTTCATGTGGTCGAATTGAACGACTTCGAAATATTTCAGAACTTAGCTTGGAAGATACGAAAAGTGCACATTTGTTCATATTAATAGATACATATTAGAGTGTTGGGTATGATAAAAGAATAGTATTTGCTAAAAACTTAAATCAATGAAAAACAACAGCAATTGTATATTTTAATTCTAACACACTTCACACACTATCCCAGAATATAAACATTAATGAAGCTAGCTAAAATAGTCAGTATCGTCGTATTTAAAATATGGTTGCCAGCCATACGCACACGAAATTTAGAGATTTTCTAATTTTGTCGCTTGTGGCTCCTATGTGTTTAGCCAGGGACACCTTGCGTCCTTCTGCCGTAATACGGCAAATAGCAGCGTCCTGTAAAATAAAATATCAAGTTTTAATGCAAGAAACGTAAAATTCGACAAAAATAAATAGTTTAAATCTAATTATAATTGTTGTAACAATATGATGAAATCTTGTTCACCACAATTATATAATTTTGGTTTCAAATATATACCTTTCATATCAGTAATTCAGGTAAATCCCGTAGCAAAAATATAAAATGGTATATTCCAGTGTTCAATTTGTTTAATTTTTGCTATTGGTAACCGTACCTATATTTTCGGTTGGCAGTGAATGCAATATCAGTTTTGTGACATGCTTATGTCTGGACATATGTGTACATTACGGTTTCGTTTTATTTCTCATTTTTGCATTTTTTTTTAAATTTCCAGTGGTGTCTCCACCGTTCTTTATTATTGTATCAATAAAGAGCGATATAACATCGAAGAAAAGAAGGATTGAAGCTATTATTATTATCTAAAACATGTGAAAGTGATTGATGAGGAGGGAACTGCAGATATGAGATAATTGTGGTAAGCCAAGTATGGATAATGTGTATCATCTGCAACATCAAATGAATGTGTAAATGTATTTATCACAGATATGAAGAAAATAACTTACTGTCATTTAAATCGTGATGTTCAATGCTGATGTGGTATGGAAGAATATTTCTCTAATGGCTCATATAACAAGAAAACAGCTGCTTATGATGGAAAGTATATTGGAAATAAATGCTGAAAATACAACATATAAAGGTAAATACATTATAAATCCAGAGACAGGACATAAAACAATTTAGTTTTAAGTTGTACACTATGTAGCTATTATATACTATTTATGAGATCGGTCTACCCCTGTTTCTCATAGACATTCAGACCATTCAAATAGCCAACTAGAGAAAATTTGAAATAAAAAACAAGTTTGCTATATCCTTATGACACCTGTGGACGACATTTTCCTTTGGTTGTGGGGAGTACTACCCAATACCTGCAACTCAACAAAGTGTGCATGTATAAATATCGACCTGTTGGCCAATTGCAAACATTCATTT
Organism: Chrysina gloriosa; assembly: GCA_038088585.1. Classification (NCBI taxonomy): domain Eukaryota; kingdom Metazoa; phylum Arthropoda; class Insecta; order Coleoptera; family Scarabaeidae; genus Chrysina; species Chrysina gloriosa. The sequence continues at coordinate 1,849 of JAYRCI010000147.1, read as the reverse complement.
TAGCTTTCTGACAAAACTCAAACAGTTTAAGATAAAGTTATGCTCTTAAATGACTTTGTAATATGATGATATGCATCATTATATCATTAAATATAGCGATCAATAAGGATGGCTCTGGTCTCTTGTTACAGTTCGTTCTTATTCTTTATTAACACATCACCATTTTCTCTCTAGCTAAGTAAGATGTAATGACAAATTTAAAACCTTTTTTTAGAAAACTTTGAAACATGGAAATTTGATGATTATTTTACCTAATAATTGGAGTTTGTTATGATAAATTGTCATTGAGAAGTTATCATTGAATAATAAAATTCGGAGGAGTGACAGCGTCAGTCGTATTTACACATTTAATGATAACATGTCATCCACCTTGTTAACAAACTCAACTAATAATTCCTACATGCGGCTTACCTATCAATTATCGACTTACTGCTTTCCCTTTTCAATAGATATCTATACAATTTAAAGAGATTGCTTTGATTACCAACCGCTTTTGTTAGATGTATGAAATTTCAATTAAGATGCTTGCAAGAAAATTACGGCCAGTAAAAAAACATTAATTCTTTCAGATAGGCCATCAACTTTGCTTTTTTTCTCCAAGTTAACCTATTTAGTAACTTACCTATTTGTAGATTATGCCAGTATATACGGCTATTCAAAATCGAAAATTGCGGCAATGATGGATAGGATGCCGTTTAATAAATATGAAAAAGCGATATATGTACATATGTACGTAAAATGGAAAATTTATCTGTTTAATTTTTTATTGCTTATAAATCTGTCATAAACAACTTTTCCATTCGATTTTCTCAGTTAAATACAAATTACAAAATTGTGATCTTCTCTTACTAACCATATACGTACGTTTCACGGTTATACCGATCGTCAGTACGGCTTTGCAAGAGCTGTAAGCTCGTATGCAAATTTTATGTACATATATATATAGTCTGAATATTGATGTTCGTACATATGAGGCGGATTCGATATGATAATGCGTGCATAATGAGAGAATTTGTATCGAATCCCTCTCATATGTAACATCAATTAAATACGCACGTTCATCCGGCACTTCATTTACACAATATATTCTTTCCTAACTTACATACGCGTTAATACGTAAAGCGAGGGTGTTTGTATATAATTACAGCTCATTCCCCTTTTATCCATTCTGTAGGCTCATTTTTTTCCGTTGTTTATTATAGTATTATTACCATAATAAAAACTCAGGCGGTTGGTTTACGTGAAGATAGTGGTAAGTTTGCTGTACAGCGTTTCATCGCGTGGGAGCGAGACGATGCTGGAACGTATTAATTTATACAGAGATTTCAAGTTTGGCGCGATAAGGATGAAATTTTTGTTCAGTTGTGGTGGTCGACCGCTGTTTCCTTCCGTTTGTAGTTCATATGAATTATATGTCGTAGTAAGGAGTCGAAAAATAAAGGCGTGTATATAAATATGTCATTACCAATTGGAGCTACGTATGTACATGTACATACGTGTGTTAATCGGAATCTTGGATAGGCGCTCGTTAGACTGGGCCAACAGGCAATGAACCAAACGCAATAAAAATAGTTTTGTGAGAATAAAAATTAACATCATTTCTCATTGCGGTGGTGCGGGCATTGCTGTAGGTACTTACATAAAACTCGTATGCCACTAATCTGCTTTCTGTCTTTTCTAACGTCCTTCTAACGCTCGCTTCTAATACCATTTTACGTGCTATATATCTAATGCGTATGTAAATCAGGTCTAATCCTAAGTGCTCAGTGGTGGCCGGTAATGCACCACTGCGGTAATTTAGATGATAAAGTTATTAAATAAATATTACACTTCATTAATTGAAGTGTAG
>JAYRCI010000146.1:0-26302 GCA_038088585.1 Chrysina gloriosa | reverse complement strand
GTAAAAATTTCTTATTGATTTCGTCCATATCCGACCTAATGCAAGTATTTTCGGCTTTTTGCAATATTACAAGGAACTGTAGTCGAAATAGGGTTCCTGAAGCTGGATATTGAACATAAATCGGACATTGCGAAAAGTTAAAATTTCATATCGATTTCTGTCCATATCCGACCTAATGCAAGTGTTTTCGTAAGCATCTTTGAAGGAGTCGTCGTCGGAATAGCGTGGTCTGCAGCGATTTTGAACCGTAAATCGGACATTGGGAAAAGTTAAAATTTCATATCGATTTCGTCCATATCCGACCTAATGCAAGTATTTTCGACCTGTTTTAACGGAATTGTCGTCGGAATAGCGTTCTGAAGCGATTTTGAACGTAAATCGGACATTGGGAAAAGTTTAAATTTCATATCGATTTCGTCCATATCCGACCTAATGCAAGTATTTTCGACCTGTTTTAACGGAATTGTCGTCGGAATAGCGTTCTGAAGCGATTTTGAACGTAAATCGGACATTGGGAAAAGTTTAAATTTCATATCGATTTCGTCCATATCCGACCTAATGCAAGTATTTTCGACCTGTTTTAACGGAATTGTCGTCGGAATAGCGTTCTGAAGCGATTTTGAACGTAAATCGGACATTGGGAAAAGTTTAAATTTCATATCGATTTCGTCCATATCCGACCTAATGCAAGTATTTTCGACCTGTTTTAACGGAATTGTCGTCGGAATAGCGTTCTGAAGCGATTTTGAACGTAAATCGGACATTGGGAAAAGTTTAAATTTCATATCGATTTCGTCCATATCCGACCTAATGCAAGTATTTTCGACCTGTTTTAACGGAATTGTCGTCGGAATAGCGTTCTGAAGCGATTTTGAACGTAAATCGGACATTGGGAAAAGTTTAAATTTCATATCGATTTCGTCCATATCCGACCTAATGCAAGTATTTTCGACCTGTTTTAACGGAATTGTCGTCGGAATAGCGTTCTGAAGCGATTTTGAACGTAAATCGGACATTGGGAAAAGTTTAAATTTCATATCGATTTCGTCCATATCCGACCTAATGCAAGTATTTTCGACCTGTTTTAACGGAATTGTCGTCGGAATAGCGTTCTGAAGCGATTTTGAACGTAAATCGGACATTGGGAAAAGTTTAAATTTCATATCGATTTCGTCCATATCCGACCTAATGCAAGTATTTTCGACCTGTTTTAACGGAATTGTCGTCGGAATAGCGTTCTGAAGCGATTTTGAACGTAAATCGGACATTGGGAAAAGTTTAAATTTCATATCGATTTCGTCCATATCCGACCTAATGCAAGTATTTTCGACCTGTTTTAACGGAATTGTCGTCGGAATAGCGTTCTGAAGCGATTTTGAACGTAAATCGGACATTGGGAAAAGTTTAAATTTCATATCGATTTCGTCCATATCCGACCTAATGCAAGTATTTTCGACCTGTTTTAACGGAATTGTCGTCGGAATAGCGTTCTGAAGCGATTTTGAACGTAAATCGGACATTGGGAAAAGTTTAAATTTCATATCGATTTCGTCCATATCCGACCTAATGCAAGTATTTTCGACCTGTTTTAACGGAATTGTCGTCGGAATAGCGTTCTGAAGCGATTTTGAACGTAAATCGGACATTGGGAAAAGTTTAAATTTCATATCGATTTCGTCCATATCCGACCTAATGCAAGTATTTTCGACCTGTTTTAACGGAATTGTCGTCGGAATAGCGTTCTGAAGCGATTTTGAACGTAAATCGGACATTGGGAAAAGTTTAAATTTCATATCGATTTCGTCCATATCCGACCTAATGCAAGTATTTTCGACCTGTTTTAACGGAATTGTCGTCGGAATAGCGTTCTGAAGCGATTTTGAACGTAAATCGGACATTGGGAAAAGTTTAAATTTCATATCGATTTCGTCCATATCCGACCTAATGCAAGTATTTTCGACCTGTTTTAACGGAATTGTCGTCGGAATAGCGTTCTGAAGCGATTTTGAACGTAAATCGGACATTGGGAAAAGTTTAAATTTCATATCGATTTCGTCCATATCCGACCTAATGCAAGTATTTTCGACCTGTTTTAACGGAATTGTCGTCGGAATAGCGTTCTGAAGCGATTTTGAACGTAAATCGGACATTGGGAAAAGTTTAAATTTCATATCGATTTCGTCCATATCCGACCTAATGCAAGTATTTTCGACCTGTTTTAACGGAATTGTCGTCGGAATAGCGTTCTGAAGCGATTTTGAACGTAAATCGGACATTGGGAAAAGTTTAAATTTCATATCGATTTCGTCCATATCCGACCTAATGCAAGTATTTTCGACCTGTTTTAACGGAATTGTCGTCGGAATAGCGTTCTGAAGCGATTTTGAACGTAAATCGGACATTGGGAAAAGTTTAAATTTCATATCGATTTCGTCCATATCCGACCTAATGCAAGTATTTTCGACCTGTTTTAACGGAATTGTCGTCGGAATAGCGTTCTGAAGCGATTTTGAACGTAAATCGGACATTGGGAAAAGTTTAAATTTCATATCGATTTCGTCCATATCCGACCTAATGCAAGTATTTTCGACCTGTTTTAACGGAATTGTCGTCGGAATAGCGTTCTGAAGCGATTTTGAACGTAAATCGGACATTGGGAAAAGTTTAAATTTCATATCGATTTCGTCCATATCCGACCTAATGCAAGTATTTTCGACCTGTTTTAACGGAATTGTCGTCGGAATAGCGTTCTGAAGCGATTTTGAACGTAAATCGGACATTGGGAAAAGTTTAAATTTCATATCGATTTCGTCCATATCCGACCTAATGCAAGTATTTTCGACCTGTTTTAACGGAATTGTCGTCGGAATAGCGTTCTGAAGCGATTTTGAACGTAAATCGGACATTGGGAAAAGTTTAAATTTCATATCGATTTCGTCCATATCCGACCTAATGCAAGTATTTTCGACCTGTTTTAACGGAATTGTCGTCGGAATAGCGTTCTGAAGCGATTTTGAACGTAAATCGGACATTGGGAAAAGTTTAAATTTCATATCGATTTCGTCCATATCCGACCTAATGCAAGTATTTTCGACCTGTTTTAACGGAATTGTCGTCGGAATAGCGTTCTGAAGCGATTTTGAACGTAAATCGGACATTGGGAAAAGTTTAAATTTCATATCGATTTCGTCCATATCCGACCTAATGCAAGTATTTTCGACCTTTTTTGGCGGAATTGTCGTCGGAATAGCGTTCTGAAGCGATTTTGAACGTAAATCGGACATTGGGAAAAGTTTAAAATTTCATATCGATTTCGTCCATATCCGACCTAATGCAAGTATTTTCGACCTGTTTTGGCGGAATTGTCGTCGGAATAGCGTTCTGAAGCGATTTTGAACGTAAATCGGACATTGGGAAAAGTTTAAATTTCATATCGATTTCGTCCATATCCGACCTAATGCAAGTATTTTCGACCTGTTTTGGCGGAATTGTCGTCGGAATAGCGTTCTGAAGCGATTTTGAACGTAAATCGGACATTGGGAAAAGTTTAAAATTTCATATCGATTTCGTCCATATCCGACCTAATGCAAGTATTTTCGACCTGTTTTAACGGAATTGTCGTCGGAATAGCGTTCTGAAGCGATTTTGAACGTAAATCGGACATTGGGAAAAGTTTAAATTTCATATCGATTTCGTCCATATCCGACCTAATGCAAGTATTTTCGACCTGTTTTAACGGAATTGTCGTCGGAATAGCGTTCTGAAGCGATTTTGAACGTAAATCGGACATTGGGAAAAGTTTAAATTTCATATCGATTTCGTCCATATCCGACCTAATGCAAGTATTTTCGACCTGTTTTAACGGAATTGTCGTCGGAATAGCGTTCTGAAGCGATTTTGAACGTAAATCGGACATTGGGAAAAGTTTAAATTTCATATCGATTTCGTCCATATCCGACCTAATGCAAGTATTTTCGACCTGTTTTAACGGAATTGTCGTCGGAATAGCGTTCTGAAGCGATTTTGAACGTAAATCGGACATTGGGAAAAGTTTAAATTTCATATCGATTTCGTCCATATCCGACCTAATGCAAGTATTTTCGACCTGTTTTGGCGGAATTGTCGTCGGAATAGCGTTCTGAAGCGATTTTGAACGTAAATCGGACATTGGGAAAAGTTTAAATTTCATATCGATTTCGTCCATATCCGACCTAATGCAAGTATTTTCGACCTGTTTTAACGGAATTGTCGTCGGAATAGCGTTCTGAAGCGATTTTGAACGTAAATCGGACATTGGGAAAAGTTTAAATTTCATATCGATTTCGTCCATATCCGACCTAATGCAAGTATTTTCGACCTGTTTTAACGGAATTGTCGTCGGAATAGCGTTCTGAAGCGATTTTGAACGTAAATCGGACATTGGGAAAAGTTTAAATTTCATATCGATTTCGTCCATATCCGACCTAATGCAAGTATTTTCGACCTGTTTTGGCGGAATTGTCGTCGGAATAGCGTTCTGAAGCGATTTTGAACGTAAATCGGACATTGGGAAAAGTTTAAATTTCATATCGATTTCGTCCATATCCGACCTAATGCAAGTATTTTCGACCTGTTTTAACGGAATTGTCGTCGGAATAGCGTTCTGAAGCGATTTTGAACGTAAATCGGACATTGGGAAAAGTTTAAATTTCATATCGATTTCGTCCATATCCGACCTAATGCAAGTATTTTCGACCTGTTTTAACGGAATTGTCGTCGGAATAGCGTTCTGAAGCGATTTTGAACGTAAATCGGACATTGGGAAAAGTTTAAATTTCATATCGATTTCGTCCATATCCGACCTAATGCAAGTATTTTCGACCTGTTTTAACGGAATTGTCGTCGGAATAGCGTTCTGAAGCGATTTTGAACGTAAATCGGACATTGGGAAAAGTTTAAATTTCATATCGATTTCGTCCATATCCGACCTAATGCAAGTATTTTCGAACCTGTTTTGGCGGAATTGTCGTCGGAATAGCGTTCTGAAGCGATTTTGAACGTAAATCGGACATTGGGAAAAGTTTAAATTTCATATCGATTTCGTCCATATCCGACCTAATGCAAGTATTTTCGACCTGTTTTAACGGAATTGTCGTCGGAATAGCGTTCTGAAGCGATTTTGAACGTAAATCGGACATTGGGAAAAGTTTAAATTTCATATCGATTTCGTCCATATCCGACCTAATGCAAGTATTTTCGACCTGTTTTAACGGAATTGTCGTCGGAATAGCGTTCTGAAGCGATTTTGAACGTAAATCGGACATTGGGAAAAGTTTAAATTTCATATCGATTTCGTCCATATCCGACCTAATGCAAGTATTTTCGACCTGTTTTGGCGGAATTGTCGTCGGAATAGCGTTCTGAAGCGATTTTGAACGTAAATCGGACATTGGGAAAAGTTTAAATTTCATATCGATTTCGTCCATATCCGACCTAATGCAAGTATTTTCGACCTGTTTTAACGGAATTGTCGTCGGAATAGCGTTCTGAAGCGATTTTGAACGTAAATCGGACATTGGGAAAAGTTTAAATTTCATATCGATTTCGTCCATATCCGACCTAATGCAAGTATTTTCGACCTGTTTTAACGGAATTGTCGTCGGAATAGCGTTCTGAAGCGATTTTGAACGTAAATCGGACATTGGGAAAAGTTTAAATTTCATATCGATTTCGTCCATATCCGACCTAATGCAAGTATTTTCGACCTGTTTTAACGGAATTGTCGTCGGAATAGCGTTCTGAAGCGATTTTGAACGTAAATCGGACATTGGGAAAAGTTTAAATTTCATATCGATTTCGTCCATATCCGACCTAATGCAAGTATTTTCGACCTGTTTTAACGGAATTGTCGTCGGAATAGCGTTCTGAAGCGATTTTGAACGTAAATCGGACATTGGGAAAAGTTTAAATTTCATATCGATTTCGTCCATATCCGACCTAATGCAAGTATTTTCGACCTGTTTTAACGGAATTGTCGTCGGAATAGCGTTCTGAAGCGATTTTGAACGTAAATCGGACATTGGGAAAAGTTTAAATTTCATATCGATTTCGTCCATATCCGACCTAATGCAAGTATTTTCGACCTGTTTTAACGGAATTGTCGTCGGAATAGCGTTCTGAAGCGATTTTGAACGTAAATCGGACATTGGGAAAAGTTTAAATTTCATATCGATTTCGTCCATATCCGACCTAATGCAAGTATTTTCGACCTGTTTTAACGGAATTGTCGTCGGAATAGCGTTCTGAAGCGATTTTGAACGTAAATCGGACATTGGGAAAAGTTTAAATTTCATATCGATTTCGTCCATATCCGACCTAATGCAAGTATTTTCGACCTGTTTTAACGGAATTGTCGTCGGAATAGCGTTCTGAAGCGATTTTGAACGTAAATCGGACATTGGGAAAAGTTTAAATTTCATATCGATTTCGTCCATATCCGACCTAATGCAAGTATTTTCGACCTGTTTTAACGGAATTGTCGTCGGAATAGCGTTCTGAAGCGATTTTGAACGTAAATCGGACATTGGGAAAAGTTTAAATTTCATATCGATTTCGTCCATATCCGACCTAATGCAAGTATTTTCGACCTGTTTTAACGGAATTGTCGTCGGAATAGCGTTCTGAAGCGATTTTGAACGTAAATCGGACATTGGGAAAAGTTTAAATTTCATATCGATTTCGTCCATATCCGACCTAATGCAAGTATTTTCGACCTGTTTTAACGGAATTGTCGTCGGAATAGCGTTCTGAAGCGATTTTGAACGTAAATCGGACATTGGGAAAAGTTTAAATTTCATATCGATTTCGTCCATATCCGACCTAATGCAAGTATTTTCGACCTGTTTTAACGGAATTGTCGTCGGAATAGCGTTCTGAAGCGATTTTGAACGTAAATCGGACATTGGGAAAAGTTTAAATTTCATATCGATTTCGTCCATATCCGACCTAATGCAAGTATTTTCGACCTGTTTTAACGGAATTGTCGTCGGAATAGCGTTCTGAAGCGATTTTGAACGTAAATCGGACATTGGGAAAAGTTTAAATTTCATATCGATTTCGTCCATATCCGACCTAATGCAAGTATTTTCGACCTGTTTTAACGGAATTGTCGTCGGAATAGCGTTCTGAAGCGATTTTGAACGTAAATCGGACATTGGGAAAAGTTTAAATTTCATATCGATTTCGTCCATATCCGACCTAATGCAAGTATTTTCGACCTGTTTTAACGGAATTGTCGTCGGAATAGCGTTCTGAAGCGATTTTGAACGTAAATCGGACATTGGGAAAAGTTTAAATTTCATATCGATTTCGTCCATATCCGACCTAATGCAAGTATTTTCGACCTGTTTTAACGGAATTGTCGTCGGAATAGCGTTCTGAAGCGATTTTGAACGTAAATCGGACATTGGGAAAAGTTTAAATTTCATATCGATTTCGTCCATATCCGACCTAATGCAAGTATTTTCGACCTGTTTTAACGGAATTGTCGTCGGAATAGCGTTCTGAAGCGATTTTGAACGTAAATCGGACATTGGGAAAAGTTTAAATTTCATATCGATTTCGTCCATATCCGACCTAATGCAAGTATTTTCGACCTGTTTTAACGGAATTGTCGTCGGAATAGCGTTCTGAAGCGATTTTGAACGTAAATCGGACATTGGGAAAAGTTTAAATTTCATATCGATTTCGTCCATATCCGACCTAATGCAAGTATTTTCGACCTGTTTTAACGGAATTGTCGTCGGAATAGCGTTCTGAAGCGATTTTGAACGTAAATCGGACATTGGGAAAAGTTTAAATTTCATATCGATTTCGTCCATATCCGACCTAATGCAAGTATTTTCGACCTGTTTTAACGGAATTGTCGTCGGAATAGCGTTCTGAAGCGATTTTGAACGTAAATCGGACATTGGGAAAAGTTTAAATTTCATATCGATTTCGTCCATATCCGACCTAATGCAAGTATTTTCGACCTGTTTTAACGGAATTGTCGTCGGAATAGCGTTCTGAAGCGATTTTGAACGTAAATCGGACATTGGGAAAAGTTTAAATTTCATATCGATTTCGTCCATATCCGACCTAATGCAAGTATTTTCGACCTGTTTTATCGGAATTGTTGTCGGAATAGCGTTTTGAAGCGATTTTGAACGTAAATCGGACATTGGGAAAAGTTTAAATTTCATATCGATTTCGTCCATATCCGACCTAATGCAAGTATTTTCGAACCTGTTTTAACGGAATTGTCGTCGGAATAGCGTTCTGAAGCGATTTTGAACGTAAATCGGACATTGGGAAAAGTTTAAATTTCATATCGATTTCGTCCATATCCGACCTAATGCAAGTATTTTCGACCTGTTTTATCGGAATTGTTGTCGGAATAGCGTTTTGAAGCGATTTTGAACGTAAATCGGACATTGGGAAAAGTTTAAATTTCATATCGATTTCGTCCATATCCGACCTAATGCAAGTATTTTCGACCTGTTTTAACGGAATTGTCGTCGGAATAGCGTTCTGAAGCGATTTTGAACGTAAATCGGACATTGGGAAAAGTTTAAATTTCATATCGATTTCGTCCATATCCGACCTAATGCAAGTATTTTCGACCTGTTTTAACGGAATTGTCGTCGGAATAGCGTTCTGAAGCGATTTTGAACGTAAATCGGACATTGGGAAAAGTTTAAATTTCATATCGATTTCGTCCATATCCGACCTAATGCAAGTATTTTCGACCTGTTTTAACGGAATTGTCGTCGGAATAGCGTTCTGAAGCGATTTTGAACGTAAATCGGACATTGGGAAAAGTTTAAATTTCATATCGATTTCGTCCATATCCGACCTAATGCAAGTATTTTCGACCTGTTTTAACGGAATTGTCGTCGGAATAGCGTTCTGAAGCGATTTTGAACGTAAATCGGACATTGGGAAAAGTTTAAATTTCATATCGATTTCGTCCATATCCGACCTAATGCAAGTATTTTCGACCTGTTTTAACGGAATTGTCGTCGGAATAGCGTTCTGAAGCGATTTTGAACGTAAATCGGACATTGGGAAAAGTTTAAATTTCATATCGATTTCGTCCATATCCGACCTAATGCAAGTATTTTCGACCTGTTTTAACGGAATTGTCGTCGGAATAGCGTTCTGAAGCGATTTTGAACGTAAATCGGACATTGGGAAAAGTTTAAATTTCATATCGATTTCGTCCATATCCGACCTAATGCAAGTATTTTCGACCTGTTTTAACGGAATTGTCGTCGGAATAGCGTTCTGAAGCGATTTTGAACGTAAATCGGACATTGGGAAAAGTTTAAATTTCATATCGATTTCGTCCATATCCGACCTAATGCAAGTATTTTCGACCTGTTTTAACGGAATTGTCGTCGGAATAGCGTTCTGAAGCGATTTTGAACGTAAATCGGACATTGGGAAAAGTTTAAATTTCATATCGATTTCGTCCATATCCGACCTAATGCAAGTATTTTCGACCTGTTTTAACGGAATTGTCGTCGGAATAGCGTTCTGAAGCGATTTTGAACGTAAATCGGACATTGGGAAAAGTTTAAATTTCATATCGATTTCGTCCATATCCGACCTAATGCAAGTATTTTCGACCTGTTTTAACGGAATTGTCGTCGGAATAGCGTTCTGAAGCGATTTTGAACGTAAATCGGACATTGGGAAAAGTTTAAATTTCATATCGATTTCGTCCATATCCGACCTAATGCAAGTATTTTCGACCTGTTTTAACGGAATTGTCGTCGGAATAGCGTTCTGAAGCGATTTTGAACGTAAATCGGACATTGGGAAAAGTTTAAATTTCATATCGATTTCGTCCATATCCGACCTAATGCAAGTATTTTCGACCTGTTTTAACGGAATTGTCGTCGGAATAGCGTTCTGAAGCGATTTTGAACGTAAATCGGACATTGGGAAAAGTTTAAATTTCATATCGATTTCGTCCATATCCGACCTAATGCAAGTATTTTCGACCTGTTTTAACGGAATTGTCGTCGGAATAGCGTTCTGAAGCGATTTTGAACGTAAATCGGACATTGGGAAAAGTTTAAATTTCATATCGATTTCGTCCATATCCGACCTAATGCAAGTATTTTCGACCTGTTTTAACGGAATTGTCGTCGGAATAGCGTTCTGAAGCGATTTTGAACGTAAATCGGACATTGGGAAAAGTTTAAATTTCATATCGATTTCGTCCATATCCGACCTAATGCAAGTATTTTCGACCTTTTTTAACGGAATTGTCGTCGGAATAGCGTTCTGAAGCGATTTTGAACGTAAATCGGACATTGGGAAAAGTTTAAATTTCATATCGATTTCGTCCATATCCGACCTAATGCAAGTATTTTCGACCTGTTTTAACGGAATTGTCGTCGGAATAGCGTTCTGAAGCGATTTTGAACGTAAATCGGACATTGGGAAAAGTTTAAATTTCATATCGATTTCGTCCATATCCGACCTAATGCAAGTATTTTCGACCTGTTTTAACGGAATTGTCGTCGGAATAGCGTTCTGAAGCGATTTTGAACGTAAATCGGACATTGGGAAAAGTTTAAATTTCATATCGATTTCGTCCATATCCGACCTAATGCAAGTATTTTCGACCTGTTTTAACGGAATTGTCGTCGGAATAGCGTTCTGAAGCGATTTTGAACGTAAATCGGACATTGGGAAAAGTTTAAATTTCATATCGATTTCGTCCATATCCGACCTAATGCAAGTATTTTCGACCTGTTTTAACGGAATTGTCGTCGGAATAGCGTTCTGAAGCGATTTTGAACGTAAATCGGACATTGGGAAAAGTTTAAATTTCATATCGATTTCGTCCATATCCGACCTAATGCAAGTATTTTCGACCTGTTTTAACGGAATTGTCGTCGGAATAGCGTTCTGAAGCGATTTTGAACGTAAATCGGACATTGGGAAAAGTTTAAATTTCATATCGATTTCGTCCATATCCGACCTAATGCAAGTATTTTCGACCTGTTTTAACGGAATTGTCGTCGGAATAGCGTTCTGAAGCGATTTTGAACGTAAATCGGACATTGGGAAAAGTTTAAATTTCATATCGATTTCGTCCATATCCGACCTAATGCAAGTATTTTCGACCTGTTTTAACGGAATTGTCGTCGGAATAGCGTTCTGAAGCGATTTTGAACGTAAATCGGACATTGGGAAAAGTTTAAATTTCATATCGATTTCGTCCATATCCGACCTAATGCAAGTATTTTCGACCTGTTTTAACGGAATTGTCGTCGGAATAGCGTTCTGAAGCGATTTTGAACGTAAATCGGACATTGGGAAAAGTTTAAATTTCATATCGATTTCGTCCATATCCGACCTAATGCAAGTATTTTCGACCTGTTTTAACGGAATTGTCGTCGGAATAGCGTTCTGAAGCGATTTTGAACGTAAATCGGACATTGGGAAAAGTTTAAATTTCATATCGATTTCGTCCATATCCGACCTAATGCAAGTATTTTCGACCTGTTTTAACGGAATTGTCGTCGGAATAGCGTTCTGAAGCGATTTTGAACGTAAATCGGACATTGGGAAAAGTTTAAATTTCATATCGATTTCGTCCATATCCGACCTAATGCAAGTATTTTCGACCTGTTTTAACGGAATTGTCGTCGGAATAGCGTTCTGAAGCGATTTTGAACGTAAATCGGACATTGGGAAAAGTTTAAATTTCATATCGATTTCGTCCATATCCGACCTAATGCAAGTATTTTCGACCTGTTTTAACGGAATTGTCGTCGGAATAGCGTTCTGAAGCGATTTTGAACGTAAATCGGACATTGGGAAAAGTTTAAATTTCATATCGATTTCGTCCATATCCGACCTAATGCAAGTATTTTCGACCTGTTTTAACGGAATTGTCGTCGGAATAGCGTTCTGAAGCGATTTTGAACGTAAATCGGACATTGGGAAAAGTTTAAATTTCATATCGATTTCGTCCATATCCGACCTAATGCAAGTATTTTCGACCTGTTTTAACGGAATTGTCGTCGGAATAGCGTTCTGAAGCGATTTTGAACGTAAATCGGACATTGGGAAAAGTTTAAATTTCATATCGATTTCGTCCATATCCGACCTAATGCAAGTATTTTCGACCTGTTTTAACGGAATTGTCGTCGGAATAGCGTTCTGAAGCGATTTTGAACGTAAATCGGACATTGGGAAAAGTTTAAATTTCATATCGATTTCGTCCATATCCGACCTAATGCAAGTATTTTCGACCTGTTTTAACGGAATTGTCGTCGGAATAGCGTTCTGAAGCGATTTTGAACGTAAATCGGACATTGGGAAAAGTTTAAATTTCATATCGATTTCGTCCATATCCGACCTAATGCAAGTATTTTCGACCTGTTTTAACGGAATTGTCGTCGGAATAGCGTTCTGAAGCGATTTTGAACGTAAATCGGACATTGGGAAAAGTTTAAATTTCATATCGATTTCGTCCATATCCGACCTAATGCAAGTATTTTCGACCTGTTTTAACGGAATTGTCGTCGGAATAGCGTTCTGAAGCGATTTTGAACGTAAATCGGACATTGGGAAAAGTTTAAATTTCATATCGATTTCGTCCATATCCGACCTAATGCAAGTATTTTCGACCTGTTTTAACGGAATTGTCGTCGGAATAGCGTTCTGAAGCGATTTTGAACGTAAATCGGACATTGGGAAAAGTTTAAATTTCATATCGATTTCGTCCATATCCGACCTAATGCAAGTATTTTCGACCTGTTTTAACGGAATTGTCGTCGGAATAGCGTTCTGAAGCGATTTTGAACGTAAATCGGACATTGGGAAAAGTTTAAATTTCATATCGATTTCGTCCATATCCGACCTAATGCAAGTATTTTCGACCTGTTTTAACGGAATTGTCGTCGGAATAGCGTTCTGAAGCGATTTTGAACGTAAATCGGACATTGGGAAAAGTTTAAATTTCATATCGATTTCGTCCATATCCGACCTAATGCAAGTATTTTCGACCTGTTTTAACGGAATTGTCGTCGGAATAGCGTTCTGAAGCGATTTTGAACGTAAATCGGACATTGGGAAAAGTTTAAATTTCATATCGATTTCGTCCATATCCGACCTAATGCAAGTATTTTCGACCTGTTTTAACGGAATTGTCGTCGGAATAGCGTTCTGAAGCGATTTTGAACGTAAATCGGACATTGGGAAAAGTTTAAATTTCATATCGATTTCGTCCATATCCGACCTAATGCAAGTATTTTCGACCTGTTTTAACGGAATTGTCGTCGGAATAGCGTTCTGAAGCGATTTTGAACGTAAATCGGACATTGGGAAAAGTTTAAATTTCATATCGATTTCGTCCATATCCGACCTAATGCAAGTATTTTCGACCTGTTTTAACGGAATTGTCGTCGGAATAGCGTTCTGAAGCGATTTTGAACGTAAATCGGACATTGGGAAAAGTTTAAATTTCATATCGATTTCGTCCATATCCGACCTAATGCAAGTATTTTCGACCTGTTTTAACGGAATTGTCGTCGGAATAGCGTTCTGAAGCGATTTTGAACGTAAATCGGACATTGGGAAAAGTTTAAATTTCATATCGATTTCGTCCATATCCGACCTAATGCAAGTATTTTCGACCTGTTTTAACGGAATTGTCGTCGGAATAGCGTTCTGAAGCGATTTTGAACGTAAATCGGACATTGGGAAAAGTTTAAATTTCATATCGATTTCGTCCATATCCGACCTAATGCAAGTATTTTCGACCTGTTTTAACGGAATTGTCGTCGGAATAGCGTTCTGAAGCGATTTTGAACGTAAATCGGACATTGGGAAAAGTTTAAATTTCATATCGATTTCGTCCATATCCGACCTAATGCAAGTATTTTCGACCTGTTTTAACGGAATTGTCGTCGGAATAGCGTTCTGAAGCGATTTTGAACGTAAATCGGACATTGGGAAAAGTTTAAATTTCATATCGATTTCGTCCATATCCGACCTAATGCAAGTATTTTCGACCTGTTTTAACGGAATTGTCGTCGGAATAGCGTTCTGAAGCGATTTTGAACGTAAATCGGACATTGGGAAAAGTTTAAATTTCATATCGATTTCGTCCATATCCGACCTAATGCAAGTATTTTCGACCTGTTTTAACGGAATTGTCGTCGGAATAGCGTTCTGAAGCGATTTTGAACGTAAATCGGACATTGGGAAAAGTTTAAATTTCATATCGATTTCGTCCATATCCGACCTAATGCAAGTATTTTCGACCTGTTTTAACGGAATTGTCGTCGGAATAGCGTTCTGAAGCGATTTTGAACGTAAATCGGACATTGGGAAAAGTTTAAATTTCATATCGATTTCGTCCATATCCGACCTAATGCAAGTATTTTCGACCTGTTTTAACGGAATTGTCGTCGGAATAGCGTTCTGAAGCGATTTTGAACGTAAATCGGACATTGGGAAAAGTTTAAATTTCATATCGATTTCGTCCATATCCGACCTAATGCAAGTATTTTCGACCTGTTTTAACGGAATTGTCGTCGGAATAGCGTTCTGAAGCGATTTTGAACGTAAATCGGACATTGGGAAAAGTTTAAATTTCATATCGATTTCGTCCATATCCGACCTAATGCAAGTATTTTCGACCTGTTTTAACGGAATTGTCGTCGGAATAGCGTTCTGAAGCGATTTTGAACGTAAATCGGACATTGGGAAAAGTTTAAATTTCATATCGATTTCGTCCATATCCGACCTAATGCAAGTATTTTCGACCTGTTTTAACGGAATTGTCGTCGGAATAGCGTTCTGAAGCGATTTTGAACGTAAATCGGACATTGGGAAAAGTTTAAATTTCATATCGATTTCGTCCATATCCGACCTAATGCAAGTATTTTCGACCTGTTTTAACGGAATTGTCGTCGGAATAGCGTTCTGAAGCGATTTTGAACGTAAATCGGACATTGGGAAAAGTTTAAATTTCATATCGATTTCGTCCATATCCGACCTAATGCAAGTATTTTCGACCTGTTTTAACGGAATTGTCGTCGGAATAGCGTTCTGAAGCGATTTTGAACGTAAATCGGACATTGGGAAAAGTTTAAATTTCATATCGATTTCGTCCATATCCGACCTAATGCAAGTATTTTCGACCTGTTTTAACGGAATTGTCGTCGGAATAGCGTTCTGAAGCGATTTTGAACGTAAATCGGACATTGGGAAAAGTTTAAATTTCATATCGATTTCGTCCATATCCGACCTAATGCAAGTATTTTCGACCTGTTTTAACGGAATTGTCGTCGGAATAGCGTTCTGAAGCGATTTTGAACGTAAATCGGACATTGGGAAAAGTTTAAATTTCATATCGATTTCGTCCATATCCGACCTAATGCAAGTATTTTCGACCTGTTTTAACGGAATTGTCGTCGGAATAGCGTTCTGAAGCGATTTTGAACGTAAATCGGACATTGGGAAAAGTTTAAATTTCATATCGATTTCGTCCATATCCGACCTAATGCAAGTATTTTCGACCTGTTTTAACGGAATTGTCGTCGGAATAGCGTTCTGAAGCGATTTTGAACGTAAATCGGACATTGGGAAAAGTTTAAATTTCATATCGATTTCGTCCATATCCGACCTAATGCAAGTATTTTCGACCTGTTTTAACGGAATTGTCGTCGGAATAGCGTTCTGAAGCGATTTTGAACGTAAATCGGACATTGGGAAAAGTTTAAATTTCATATCGATTTCGTCCATATCCGACCTAATGCAAGTATTTTCGACCTGTTTTAACGGAATTGTCGTCGGAATAGCGTTCTGAAGCGATTTTGAACGTAAATCGGACATTGGGAAAAGTTTAAATTTCATATCGATTTCGTCCATATCCGACCTAATGCAAGTATTTTCGACCTGTTTTAACGGAATTGTCGTCGGAATAGCGTTCTGAAGCGATTTTGAACGTAAATCGGACATTGGGAAAAGTTTAAATTTCATATCGATTTCGTCCATATCCGACCTAATGCAAGTATTTTCGACCTGTTTTGACGGAATTGTCGTCGGAATAGCGTTCTGAAGCGATTTTGAACGTAAATCGGACATTGGGAAAAGTTTAAATTTCATATCGATTTCGTCCATATCCGACCTAATGCAAGTATTTTCGACCTGTTTTAACGGAATTGTCGTCGGAATAGCGTTCTGAAGCGATTTTGAACGTAAATCGGACATTGGGAAAAGTTTAAATTTCATATCGATTTCGTCCATATCCGACCTAATGCAAGTATTTTCGACCTGTTTTAACGGAATTGTCGTCGGAATAGCGTTCTGAAGCGATTTTGAACGTAAATCGGACATTGGGAAAAGTTTAAATTTCATATCGATTTCGTCCATATCCGACCTAATGCAAGTATTTTCGACCTGTTTTAACGGAATTGTCGTCGGAATAGCGTTCTGAAGCGATTTTGAACGTAAATCGGACATTGGGAAAAGTTTAAATTTCATATCGATTTCGTCCATATCCGACCTAATGCAAGTATTTTCGACCTGTTTTGACGGAATTGTCGTCGGAATAGCGTTCTGAAGCGATTTTGAACGTAAATCGGACATTGGGAAAAGTTTAAATTTCATATCGATTTCGTCCATATCCGACCTAATGCAAGTATTTTCGACCTGTTTTAACGGAATTGTCGTCGGAATAGCGTTCTGAAGCGATTTTGAACGTAAATCGGACATTGGGAAAAGTTTAAATTTCATATCGATTTCGTCCATATCCGACCTAATGCAAGTATTTTCGACCTGTTTTAACGGAATTGTCGTCGGAATAGCGTTCTGAAGCGATTTTGAACGTAAATCGGACATTGGGAAAAGTTTAAATTTCATATCGATTTCGTCCATATCCGACCTAATGCAAGTATTTTCGACCTGTTTTAACGGAATTGTCGTCGGAATAGCGTTCTGAAGCGATTTTGAACGTAAATCGGACATTGGGAAAAGTTTAAATTTCATATCGATTTCGTCCATATCCGACCTAATGCAAGTATTTTCGACCTGTTTTAACGGAATTGTCGTCGGAATAGCGTTCTGAAGCGATTTTGAACGTAAATCGGACATTGGGAAAAGTTTAAATTTCATATCGATTTCGTCCATATCCGACCTAATGCAAGTATTTTCGACCTTTTTTGACGGAATTGTCGTCGGAATAGCGTTCTGAAGCGATTTTGAACGTAAATCGGACATTGGGAAAAGTTTAAATTTCATATCGATTTCGTCCATATCCGACCTAATGCAAGTATTTTCGACCTGTTTTAACGGAATTGTCGTCGGAATAGCGTTCTGAAGCGATTTTGAACGTAAATCGGACATTGGGAAAAGTTTAAATTTCATATCGATTTCGTCCATATCCGACCTAATGCAAGTATTTTCGACCTGTTTTAACGGAATTGTCGTCGGAATAGCGTTCTGAAGCGATTTTGAACGTAAATCGGACATTGGGAAAAGTTTAAATTTCATATCGATTTCGTCCATATCCGACCTAATGCAAGTATTTTCGACCTGTTTTAACGGAATTGTCGTCGGAATAGCGTTCTGAAGCGATTTTGAACGTAAATCGGACATTGGGAAAAGTTTAAATTTCATATCGATTTCGTCCATATCCGACCTAATGCAAGTATTTTCGACCTGTTTTGACGGAATTGTCGTCGGAATAGCGTTCTGAAGCGATTTTGAACGTAAATCGGACATTGGGAAAAGTTTAAATTTCATATCGATTTCGTCCATATCCGACCTAATGCAAGTATTTTCGACCTGTTTTGACGGAATTGTCGTCGGAATAGCGTTCTGAAGCGATTTTGAACGTAAATCGGACATTGGGAAAAGTTTAAATTTCATATCGATTTCGTCCATATCCGACCTAATGCAAGTATTTTCGACCTGTTTTGACGGAATTGTCGTCGGAATAGCGTTCTGAAGCGATTTTGAACGTAAATCGGACATTGGGAAAAGTTTAAATTTCATATCGATTTCGTCCATATCCGACCTAATGCAAGTATTTTCGACCTGTTTTGACGGAATTGTCGTCGGAATAGCGTTCTGAAGCGATTTTGAACGTAAATCGGACATTGGGAAAAGTTTAAATTTCATATCGATTTCGTCCATATCCGACCTAATGCAAGTATTTTCGACCTGTTTTGACGGAATTGTCGTCGGAATAGCGTTCTGAAGCGATTTTGAACGTAAATCGGACATTGGGAAAAGTTTAAATTTCATATCGATTTCGTCCATATCCGACCTAATGCAAGTATTTTCGACCTTTTTTAACGGAATTGTCGTCGGAATAGCGTTCTGAAGCGATTTTGAACGTAAATCGGACATTGGGAAAAGTTTAAATTTCATATCGATTTCGTCCATATCCGACCTAATGCAAGTATTTTCGACCTTTTTTAACGGAATTGTCGTCGGAATAGCGTTCTGAAGCGATTTTGAACGTAAATCGGACATTGGGAAAAGTTTAAATTTCATATCGATTTCGTCCATATCCGACCTAATGCAAGTATTTTCGACCTTTTTTGACGGAATTGTCGTCGGAATAGCGTTCTGAAGCGATTTTGAACGTAAATCGGACATTGGGAAAAGTTTAAATTTCATATCGATTTCGTCCATATCCGACCTAATGCAAGTATTTTCGACCTGTTTTGACGGAATTGTCGTCGGAATAGCGTTCTGAAGCGATTTTGAACGTAAATCGGACATTGGGAAAAGTTTAAAATTTCATATCGATTTCGTCCATATCCGACCTAATGCAAGTATTTTCGACCTGTTTTGACGGAATTGTCGTCGGAATAGCGTTCTGAAGCGATTTTGAACGTAAATCGGACATTGGGAAAAGTTTAAATTTCATATCGATTTCGTCCATATCCGACCTAATGCAAGTATTTTCGACCTGTTTTGACGGAATTGTCGTCGGAATAGCGTTCTGAAGCGATTTTGAACGTAAATCGGACATTGGGAAAAGTTTAAATTTCATATCGATTTCGTCCATATCCGACCTAATGCAAGTATTTTCGACCTTTTTTGACGGAATTGTCGTCGGAATAGCGTTCTGAAGCGATTTTGAACGTAAATCGGACATTGGGAAAAGTTTAAATTTCATATCGATTTCGTCCATATCCGACCTAATGCAAGTATTTTCGACCTTTTTTAACGGAATTGTCGTCGGAATAGCGTTCTGAAGCGATTTTGAACGTAAATCGGACATTGGGAAAAGTTTAAATTTCATATCGATTTCGTCCATATCCGACCTAATGCAAGTATTTTCGACCTTTTTTGACGGAATTGTCGTCGGAATAGCGTTCTGAAGCGATTTTGAACGTAAATCGGACATTGGGAAAAGTTTAAATTTCATATCGATTTCGTCCATATCCGACCTAATGCAAGTATTTTCGACCTTTTTTGACGGAATTGTCGTCGGAATAGCGTTCTGAAGCGATTTTGAACGTAAATCGGACATTGGGAAAAGTTTAAATTTCATATCGATTTCGTCCATATCCGACCTAATGCAAGTATTTTCGACCTTTTTTGACGGAATTGTCGTCGGAATAGCGTTCTGAAGCGATTTTGAACGTAAATCGGACATTGGGAAAAGTTTAAATTTCATATCGATTTCGTCCATATCCGACCTAATGCAAGTATTTTCGACCTTTTTTGACGGAATTGTCGTCGGAATAGCGTTCTGAAGCGATTTTGAACGTAAATCGGACATTGGGAAAAGTTTAAATTTCATATCGATTTCGTCCATATCCGACCTAATGCAAGTATTTTCGACCTTTTTTGACGGAATTGTCGTCGGAATAGCGTTCTGAAGCGATTTTGAACGTAAATCGGACATTGGGAAAAGTTTAAATTTCATATCGATTTCGTCCATATCCGACCTAATGCAAGTATTTTCGACCTTTTTTGACGGAATTGTCGTCGGAATAGCGTTCTGAAGCGATTTTGAACGTAAATCGGACATTGGGAAAAGTTTAAATTTCATATCGATTTCGTCCATATCCGACCTAATGCAAGTATTTTCGACCTTTTTTGACGGAATTGTCGTCGGAATAGCGTTCTGAAGCGATTTTGAACGTAAATCGGACATTGGGAAAAGTTTAAATTTCATATCGATTTCGTCCATATCCGACCTAATGCAAGTATTTTCGACCTTTTTTGACGGAATTGTCGTCGGAATAGCGTTCTGAAGCGATTTTGAACGTAAATCGGACATTGGGAAAAGTTTAAATTTCATATCGATTTCGTCCATATCCGACCTAATGCAAGTATTTTCGACCTTTTTTGACGGAATTGTCGTCGGAATAGCGTTCTGAAGCGATTTTGAACGTAAATCGGACATTGGGAAAAGTTTAAATTTCATATCGATTTCGTCCATATCCGACCTAATGCAAGTATTTTCGACCTTTTTTGACGGAATTGTCGTCGGAATAGCGTTCTGAAGCGATTTTGAACGTAAATCGGACATTGGGAAAAGTTTAAATTTCATATCGATTTCGTCCATATCCGACCTAATGCAAGTATTTTCGACCTTTTTTGACGGAATTGTCGTCGGAATAGCGTTTTGAAGCGATTTTGAACGTAAATCGGACATTGGGAAAAGTTTAAATTTCATATCGATTTCGTCCATATCCGACCTAATGCAAGTATTTTCGACCTTTTTTGACGGAATTGTCGTCGGAATAGCGTTCTGAAGCGATTTTGAACGTAAATCGGACATTGGGAAAAGTTTAAATTTCATATCGATTTCGTCCATATCCGACCTAATGCAAGTATTTTCGACCTTTTTTGACGGAATTGTCGTCGGAATAGCGTTCTGAAGCGATTTTGAACGTAAATCGGACATTGGGAAAAGTTTAAATTTCATATCGATTTCGTCCATATCCGACCTAATGCAAGTATTTTCGACCTTTTTTGACGGAATTGTCGTCGGAATAGCGTTCTGAAGCGATTTTGAACGTAAATCGGACATTGGGAAAAGTTTAAATTTCATATCGATTTCGTCCATATCCGACCTAATGCAAGTATTTTCGACCTTTTTTGACGGAATTGTCGTCGGAATAGCGTTCTGAAGCGATTTTGAACGTAAATCGGACATTGGGAAAAGTTTAAATTTCATATCGATTTCGTCCATATCCGACCTAATGCAAGTATTTTCGACCTTTTTTGACGGAATTGTCGTCGGAATAGCGTTCTGAAGCGATTTTGAACGTAAATCGGACATTGGGAAAAGTTTAAATTTCATATCGATTTCGTCCATATCCGACCTAATGCAAGTATTTTCGACCTTTTTTGACGGAATTGTCGTCGGAATAGCGTTCTGAAGCGATTTTGAACGTAAATCGGACATTGGGAAAAGTTTAAATTTCATATCGATTTCGTCCATATCCGACCTAATGCAAGTATTTTCGACCTTTTTTGACGGAATTGTCGTCGGAATAGCGTTCTGAAGCGATTTTGAACGTAAATCGGACATTGGGAAAAGTTTAAATTTCATATCGATTTCGTCCATATCCGACCTAATGCAAGTATTTTCGACCTTTTTTGACGGAATTGTCGTCGGAATAGCGTTCTGAAGCGATTTTGAACGTAAATCGGACATTGGGAAAAGTTTAAATTTCATATCGATTTCGTCCATATCCGACCTAATGCAAGTATTTTCGACCTTTTTTGACGGAATTGTCGTCGGAATAGCGTTCTGAAGCGATTTTGAACGTAAATCGGACATTGGGAAAAGTTTAAATTTCATATCGATTTCGTCCATATCCGACCTAATGCAAGTATTTTCGACCTTTTTTGACGGAATTGTCGTCGGAATAGCGTTCTGAAGCGATTTTGAACGTAAATCGGACATTGGGAAAAGTTTAAATTTCATATCGATTTCGTCCATATCCGACCTAATGCAAGTATTTTCGACCTTTTTTGACGGAATTGTCGTCGGAATAGCGTTCTGAAGCGATTTTGAACGTAAATCGGACATTGGGAAAAGTTTAAATTTCATATCGATTTCGTCCATATCCGACCTAATGCAAGTATTTTCGACCTTTTTTGACGGAATTGTCGTCGGAATAGCGTTCTGAAGCGATTTTGAACGTAAATCGGACATTGGGAAAAGTTTAAATTTCATATCGATTTCGTCCATATCCGACCTAATGCAAGTATTTTCGACCTTTTTTGACGGAATTGTCGTCGGAATAGCGTTCTGAAGCGATTTTGAACGTAAATCGGACATTGGGAAAAGTTTAAATTTCATATCGATTTCGTCCATATCCGACCTAATGCAAGTATTTTCGACCTTTTTTGACGGAATTGTCGTCGGAATAGCGTTCTGAAGCGATTTTGAACGTAAATCGGACATTGGGAAAAGTTTAAATTTCATATCGATTTCGTCCATATCCGACCTAATGCAAGTATTTTCGACCTTTTTTGACGGAATTGTCGTCGGAATAGCGTTCTGAAGCGATTTTGAACGTAAATCGGACATTGGGAAAAGTTTAAATTTCATATCGATTTCGTCCATATCCGACCTAATGCAAGTATTTTCGACCTTTTTTGACGGAATTGTCGTCGGAATAGCGTTCTGAAGCGATTTTGAACGTAAATCGGACATTGGGAAAAGTTTAAATTTCATATCGATTTCGTCCATATCCGACCTAATGCAAGTATTTTCGACCTTTTTTGACGGAATTGTCGTCGGAATAGCGTTCTGAAGCGATTTTGAACGTAAATCGGACATTGGGAAAAGTTTAAATTTCATATCGATTTCGTCCATATCCGACCTAATGCAAGTATTTTCGACCTTTTTTGACGGAATTGTCGTCGGAATAGCGTTTTGAAGCGATTTTGAACGTAAATCGGACATTGGGAAAAGTTTAAATTTCATATCGATTTCGTCCATATCCGACCTAATGCAAGTATTTTCGACCTTTTTTGACGGAATTGTCGTCGGAATAGCGTTCTGAAGCGATTTTGAACGTAAATCGGACATTGGGAAAAGTTAAAATTTCATATCGATTTCGTCCATATCCGACCTAATGCAAGTATTTTCGACCTTTTTTGACGGAATTGTCGTCGGAATAGCGTTCTGAAGCGATTTTGAACGTAAATCGGACATTGGGAAAAGTTTAAATTTCATATCGATTTCGTCCATATCCGACCTAATGCAAGTATTTTCGACCTTTTTTGACGGAATTGTCGTCGGAATAGCGTTCTGAAGCGATTTTGAACGTAAATCGGACATTGGGAAAAGTTAAAATTTCATATCGATTTCGTCCATATCCGACCTAATGCAAGTATTTTCGACCTTTTTTGACGGAATTGTCGTCGGAATAGCGTTCTGAAGCGATTTTGAACGTAAATCGGACATTGGGAAAAGTTAAAATTTCATATCGATTTCGTCCATATCCGACCTAATGCAAGTATTTTCGACCTTTTTTGACGGAATTGTCGTCGGAATAGCGTTCTGAAGCGATTTTGAACGTAAATCGGACATTGGGAAAAGTTAAAATTTCATATCGATTTCGTCCATATCCGACCTAATGCAAGTATTTTCGACCTTTTTTGACGGAATTGTCGTCGGAATAGCGTTCTGAAGCGATTTTGAACGTAAATCGGACATTGGGAAAAGTTTAAATTTCATATCGATTTCGTCCATATCCGACCTAATGCAAGTATTTTCGACCTTTTTTGACGGAATTGTCGTCGGAATAGCGTTCTGAAGCGATTTTGAACGTAAATCGGACATTGGGAAAAGTTAAAATTTCATATCGATTTCGTCCATATCCGACCTAATGCAAGTATTTTCGACCTTTTTTGACGGAATTGTCGTCGGAATAGCGTTCTGAAGCGATTTTGAACGTAAATCGGACATTGGGAAAAGTTTAAATTTCATATCGATTTCGTCCATATCCGACCTAATGCAAGTATTTTCGACCTTTTTTGACGGAATTGTCGTCGGAATAGCGTTCTGAAGCGATTTTGAACGTAAATCGGACATTGGGAAAAGTTAAAATTTCATATCGATTTCGTCCATATCCGACCTAATGCAAGTATTTTCGACCTTTTTTGACGGAATTGTCGTCGGAATAGCGTTCTGAAGCGATTTTGAACGTAAATCGGACATTGGGAAAAGTTAAAATTTCATATCGATTTCGTCCATATCCGACCTAATGCAAGTATTTTCGACCTTTTTGACGGAATTGTCGTCGGAATAGCGTTCTGAAGCGATTTTGAACGTAAATCGGACATTGGGAAAAGTTAAAATTTCATATCGATTTCGTCCATATCCGACCTAATGCAAGTATTTTCGACCTTTTTGACGGAATTGTCGTCGGAATAGCGTTCTGAAGCGATTTTGAACGTAAATCGGACATTGGGAAAAGTTAAAATTTCATATCGATTTCGTCCATATCCGACCTAATGCAAGTATTTTCGACCTTTTTGACGGAATTGTCGTCGGAATAGCGTTCTGAAGCGATTTTGAACGTAAATCGGACATTGGGAAAAGTTAAAATTTCATATCGATTTCGTCCATATCCGACCTAATGCAAGTATTTTCGACCTTTTTTGACGGAATTGTCGTCGGAATAGCGTTCTGAAGCGATTTTGAACGTAAATCGGACATTGGGAAAAGTTTAAATTTCATATCGATTTCGTCCATATCCGACCTAATGCAAGTATTTTCGACCTTTTTTGACGGAATTGTCGTCGGAATAGCGTTCTGAAGCGATTTTGAACGTAAATCGGACATTGGGAAAAGTTAAAATTTCATATCGATTTCGTCCATATCCGACCTAATGCAAGTATTTTCGACCTTTTTGACGGAATTGTCGTCGGAATAGCGTTCTGAAGCGATTTTGAACGTAAATCGGACATTGGGAAAAGTTTAAATTTCATATCGATTTCGTCCATATCCGACCTAATGCAAGTATTTTCGACCTTTTTTGACGGAATTGTCGTCGGAATAGCGTTTTGAAGCGATTTTGAACGTAAATCGGACATTGGGAAAAGTTAAAATTTCATATCGATTTCGTCCATATCCGACCTAATGCAAGTATTTTCGACCTTTTTTGACGGAATTGTCGTCGGAATAGCGTTTTGAAGCGATTTTGAACGTAAATCGGACATTGGGAAAAGTTTAAATTTCATATCGATTTCGTCCATATCCGACCTAATGCAAGTATTTTCGACCTTTTTTGACGGAATTGTCGTCGGAATAGCGTTTTGAAGCGATTTTGAACGTAAATCGGACATTGGGAAAAGTTAAAATTTCATATCGATTTCGTCCATATCCGACCTAATGCAAGTATTTTCGACCTTTTTTGACGGAATTGTCGTCGGAATAGCGTTCTGAAGCGATTTTGAACGTAAATCGGACATTGGGAAAAGTTAAAATTTCATATCGATTTCGTCCATATCCGACCTAATGCAAGTATTTTCGACCTTTTTGACGGAATTGTCGTCGGAATAGCGTTCTGAAGCGATTTTGAACGTAAATCGGACATTGGGAAAAGTTAAAATTTCATATCGATTTCGTCCATATCCGACCTAATGCAAGTATTTTCGACCTTTTTTGACGGAATTGTCGTCGGAATAGCGTTCTGAAGCGATTTTGAACGTAAATCGGACATTGGGAAAAGTTAAAATTTCATATCGATTTCGTCCATATCCGACCTAATGCAAGTATTTTCGACCTTTTTTGACGGAATTGTCGTCGGAATAGCGTTCTGAAGCGATTTTGAACGTAAATCGGACATTGGGAAAAGTTAAAATTTCATATCGATTTCGTCCATATCCGACCTAATGCAAGTATTTTCGACCTTTTTGACGGAATTGTCGTCGGAATAGCGTTTTGAAGCGATTTTGAACGTAAATCGGACATTGGGAAAAGTTAAAATTTCATATCGATTTCGTCCATATCCGACCTAATGCAAGTATTTTCGACCTTTTTTGACGGAATTGTCGTCGGAATAGCGTTCTGAAGCGATTTTGAACGTAAATCGGACATTGGGAAAAGTTAAAATTTCATATCGATTTCGTCCATATCCGACCTAATGCAAGTATTTTCGACCTTTTTTGACGGAATTGTCGTCGGAATAGCGTTCTGAAGCGATTTTGAACGTAAATCGGACATTGGGAAAAGTTAAAATTTCATATCGATTTCGTCCATATCCGACCTAATGCAAGTATTTTCGACCTTTTGACGGAATTGTCGTCGGAA
>JAYRCI010000145.1:0-26321 GCA_038088585.1 Chrysina gloriosa | reverse complement strand
AAGCGAGGTATTACGACAGCTCGCAAAAAGAAAACCGTATATAAAACTACTAAAACAGAAGCTATCTCAAAAGCCGTGACCTGTATTTTGTTAAACATCAATTTCTGATAAATTAAATATATATCATCACCTTTTTCTTGTTACTACCCATTAAACATTTTTTAAATTTCGCGGAAAGTTTAAGTTGGTCGTTCCGACAATAGTGTTATTATTATTAAATTATTCGCATGCATTGTGCTTAAAAATTGGCAAGTATGTCCATTATTGCCGCAACTACTTAAACTGTGCGCGATATTTAAAAATGTTTAGTGGGTATACACGAGTGAACAAAAGTTTTTTTGGAAATATCCAAATCTGAATTTTATTTATGAACATAAGAAATCGATTTGATCTAAAATTACAAATCATTGCCGTAAGTTTTTCTACGTAAACTGCTAGTGATCCACATACCTTCTAATCAAAAAGTACCCAAAATCCCCCATTCAACCAAACTGCGCTTGAGATTTGGTCAAAATCTTGTTTTTTCTAGGTTGGTACATCAGTCATCTGGCGCTCAAATATTAATTTCGGCGCCAACTGTCGGAAGTTTGTGCGTGATAGCTTTGTAAATAAGTCAGTGTTTGTTGTTTTCTGCGAATTTCACAATGTCGAATCATGTGCTGAAGCTTTGAAAATGTTAACGGTAACCTACGTGGACTCGATAATATCGAAAACACAAGTGCTTCTCAGAGGAGTGAAAACCAAAAACCACGACAGAGTAGATCTAAAATTAAAGCTTTGTTGACCGTTTCCTTTGATTGTCGTGGTATGGTCCACTCCGATTTTTTCCGCCGGGTCAGATAGTAAATAAGGAGCATTACGTGAGTAACTAAGGCGTTTTAAGGGAAAACGTTCGTCGCAAGAGAGCAGCATTGTGGAGAAACAACTCGTGGTTCCTTCACGACAACGCGCCGGCTCAAACATCTCAACTTGTACGCGATTATTTGACTAAAAACAACGTTCATACCGTTTCGCAACCTGCGTATTCGCCTGATATGGCTACTTGTAACTATTTCCTATTCCCATATGTCAAGTTACCACTTCGCGGAAAACGTTTTGAGATGATTGAGGCGATAAAGGAGAATTCGCAAGAGGAGCTGAACACAATTCCGAAATCCGCCTATGAATACTGTTTTGAAGATTGGAGGAAGCGTTGGAATATGTGTGTTGTTTACAATGGAGATTACTTTGAAGAGAATAACATTAATATCGAATAATAATTTAACCGTTTTCGTTTTATTGAAAAATTCCGGGTACTTCTTGATCAGAAGGTATGTACAACAAAAACGTATTTAAGTAACAAGATTGTATTCCCTATGGTTTATAAGGAAAAATATTATGGTCTGGGGCTGGTAAAACTATGCAATACGTTTTTTAAATGCTTTTGTCAAACAAAAAATAATAGAGAGTCCTCTACATTTTATTTTATTAAAATATCCTCTTTCCAAAACCATATTGCATATCTAATAAACGAGCGTAATTAAACGCAATACGTAATTGTCAATGGTAAAAGAAAGCGTTGGCATAACATAGATTTCGTACTTTAGAAATATGTAGTAAGCACTGTACGTTGTACATTTCTATTACAAGAAAAATGGAGTATTACTCACCTTAATTGGCGGATAAAGATCGATATTCGTGGTGAATATTCCGCTAACAACGGGTTTCACTTCATTTCCAATGGAAACGGTAACATTTTCTAAACTTATTGGATCATCAGTCGTATTTTGGCACCTAATTAACTTAAAATTTTTAATTTGATATGTCCCCTAAAAACATATTTGTTGAAAGCTATTGCGTAAAAATAGAAATATTTTTACGCAATTACAATATATCCTTCTGACGCCACTAAATCCACTGACAAAATGAAAAATAAATAAATTAAAGAATGCATCTTCACTCTGCCGACACGCTTTTACTAATGATGAAACTTTAATTTAAGAGCACTCCAATGATTATTAATTATCAAGGGAAGCGCGATAAACGAATAACATATCCACGCGCAATGTTGCGAGGAATATACGCATACATATACATATACATATACAAATATATGTATTAGTACATATATTGTGTCATATCCGAATTAAAGCGTAAACGGTCAAATGTAATCAGAATAAAAGAGCTAAACCGCACGATCTTGGAAAGTAATTAAAATATCCGCAGCATTTTCTAATGGAGAACATTTACAAATTACGGGGCACTGATAACTTTATTAGTGTTTTGTAATCTAAGAGCATGTAGTTCCCATTAAGAACAAAATAGTCCATCGCCGCTATTCTTATGTTGATGTAGGGTTTGTTTCCTTAGAGAAGAGCACATTACGTCATGAAAATATGCGCAAAATGTGACGTTTCATTGACTTTTGCTAGTCGGTTGCCATGGTAACGTATACAGAACACCAAATTTGGTTCATTGCGCCGCTGACGTAATGTGCTCTTCTCTAAGGAAACGAACCCTAACATTCACAATTTCTTTAACCTATTGAAAAATCTATATTACGAAGGTGATTCGTAAAGCAAGGTGCGTTTGGTTATTAAAAATACACCAATACATGAAGACGTTTCTCTTATATACAGCGCACACCTACTACTTTGAGCTAATTTTCTACCTAGTGGCCATTAAAATTCGGGCATTTGTCATAGTGATGAACCCTTTTCATAAAACTTGACAGCGCCAGCGAGTTCAAACGCGGTAGGCTTAAAGTGTTCGACGAGCTAATTAAAATGACACAATACAGAGGGTCCCCAAGTCTTACAGTTCGGGAGATATGGAACTTTGTAATCTGAAAAAATTCTTATCTAAAATTACCATAATTTCGTTCTAGCGCAAAAAATATTGGAGATAGCTCGTTGGATTTTATTCCATTTGATTCCTAGGTAAAATCTCCTTACAGGAAGGTCTACTCGATCGCGATCAAGTCATCAATAAAGTAGTGAGAGCGATTTGAAATTTGGCGCTTAACGAATATCTCGATTTTTAACGGAATATTGGTCATTCCACGAAAAATTCATGTTCGAATTTCGCAGTTATTTTGCGCCCGAATATACATATTCTGACCGGTAATTACGTCGAACATATCGGTTCGAACGTGGAACGCATAGGTTTCGAGAAAACTCCATTCGAAGTTAGGGTAAAACGTCGAAAATAGACCGAATATAGGGGTGAATATATGGCGAAACAGGGCATACATCAAGCGCTTTCGCGGTTTTTCGCGATTGTCTCGGTAACCGTTGGAGTAAAGTAAAAGATCCTACGCCGGTCAGTTCGCCTCGTCAGAACGCATCGATTGATGTAGGACTGAACTTCCTAAGTCCCATATTAGCGAAAAAGGGGTATGCAATTTTAGCGTTTTTAAGCTATTTTTTCGGTTTTTGAATTTTCTCGGCAACCGTTTGAAATAATCCAAACAAATCAGATACCGTTGAAATGAGCGCGTCAAGACGCGTCGACTGGTATGTGAACGAACGCGATTTCCTCGGTAACCGTTGGAGTAAAGCAAAGAATCCTACGCCGTTGAATTCGCCTCGTCGAAACGCATCGATTGATGTAGGATTGAACGTCCTAAGTCCCGTATTAGCGAAAAAGGGGTATGCAATTTTAGCGTTTTTAGCTATTTTTTGCGGTTTTTTGCATTTTCTCGGCAACCGTTTGAAATAATCCAAACAAATTATATACCGTTGAAATCAGCGCGTCAAGACGCGTCCACTGGTATATGAATGACGATGATGATAGGAATTTCGGGGTTATTTTGGGTCAGAATATACATAGTTGGACCGGTGATAACCTAGAATATATCAGTTCGGACGTGGAACGCATGGATTTCGAGAAAACGCCATTCGAAGTTAGGATAAAACGTCGAAAATAGACCGAATATAGGGGTGAATATATGGCGAAACAGGGCATACTTCAAGCGCTCGTAGCGCCTAAACTATTAACGATAGAAAGTCGATTCGGGGGTGATTCTGAATCAGATAAAGACGCTCTTTCGAATGGTGTAGGAGAGAATGTCGTAGCTTCGGTTCGGAGGGTGCCACTTAGCTATTTTTTAAGATTTTTTCGCGCTTTTTCGCGATTTTCTCGGTAACCGTTGGAGTAAAGTAAAAAAATCCTACGACGTTGAATTCGCCTCGTCAAGACGCATCGACTGGTCTGGGACTGAACGTCCTAAGTTCGATATTAGTGAAAAATGGGTATGTCATTTTAGCACTTTTTTGCGGTTTTTTGCATCGGCAACCGTTTGAAATAATCTAAACAAATTATATACCGTTGAAATCAGCGCGTCAAGACGCGTCCATTGGTATATGAATAACCGCTATACGACGAAGAAAACTTAAATCGCTCATATCTCCGTAACGGTTGGAGCTAGAGCGATTATAATGCCATATTTGGAATCTACTCGTCCAGAGCTATCCGATAGGCTTATTGCGAACGCAATCGGGCGAAGTTTTCTTTGGCTCAAGAACGGTAAGTGATACAGCGTCGGGGATGGAAGACTTGAATTCTACGGGTCAAATTTAGTCGGATAGGCATATTTTGAACGCGATTGGACGCAAAAAATTTTTTGTCCACATGAATTTCTACCTCAAAGCATAGAGATTTTTCGGTTTTTCGAGTTAGCATACTTCCGATAGCACTAGCGAGTTCAAACTCGGTAGGTTTATAGTAGTCGAGGAGATGATTAGAATAAAGCAAACCGCAGGTCCCTAGATCTTACCGTTCCGGAGATATGGAAGTTTAAAATTTGAAAAATTTTGTTATAAAAACTTCCCATAATTTCGTCCTAGCGCGAAAACTATTAGAGATAGGTCGTTCGTTCTTGTTCCATTCGTTTCTTAGACAAAATCTGCATATAGAAAGGTCTATTCGATCGCGATCGAGCAATAAATAAGGTGGTGAGAGCGATTTGAAATTTGGCCAAAATTGCAAATTGCGTTTTTCAACGATTTTTAACGATATATTGGCCATTTGACGAAAAAGTCATGTTCAAATTTCGAAATTATTTTGCGTCAAAATATACATATTCGGACCGGTAATTACGTAAAACATATCGGTTCGGACGTAGAAGGCATAGGTTTCGAGATAACGCCTTATGAAGTTAGGGAAAAGGGGTTAAAATAGAGGTGTATATAAGGCTTTTTCGAATATTCGACGAAAATTTCATGTTCGAATTTCGCGGTTATTTTGGCCTAGAATATACATATTCGGGCCGCTAATTACGTAGAATATATCGGTTCCGACGTGGAACGCATAGATTTCGAGAAAACGCCTTGCGAAGTTAGGGTCAAAACGGGCTAAAATAGAGGGTATATATAAGGCTTTTTCGAATATTCGACGAAAATTTCATGTTCGAATTTCGCGGTTATTTTGGCCTAGAATATACATATTCGGGCCGCTAATTACGTAGAATATATCGGTTCGGACGTGGAACGCATAGATTTCGAGGAAACGCCATTCGAAGTTAGGGAAAAAGGCCTAAAATAGACCGAATATAGGGGTGAATATAGGGCGAAACAGGGCATACTCCAAGCGCTCGTAGCGCCTAAACTATTAATAATAGAAAGCCGATCCTTAGACCATTCTGAAGCAGAAAAATACGCTCTTTCGAATGGTGTAAGATAGAATGTCGTAACTAGAAAAAATCCACCGTTAGGGTGAAATTTAGTGATTTTTGCGATTTTTTTGCAGTTTTTGCGATTTTCTCGGTAACGGTTGGAGTAAAGTAAAAAAATCGCACGGCGTTGAATTCGCCTCGTCAAGACGCATCGATTGGTGTAGGATTGAACGTCCTAAGTCCGATATTAGTGAAAAAGGGGTATGTCATTTTAGCACTTTTTTGCGGTTTTTGCATTTTCTCGGCAACCGTTTGAAATAATCTAAACAAATTATATACCGTTGAAATCAGCGCGTCAAGACGCGTCGATTGGTATGTAAATGAACGCGCTAGGACGAAGGAAACTTAAATCGTCCATATCTCCGTAACGGTTGGAGCTAGAGCGTTTATAATGCCATATTTGGAATCTACTCGTCGAGACCTATCCGATAGGCCTATTTCGAACGCAATCGGGCGAAGTTTTCTTTGGCTCGAGAACGGTAAGAGATAGAGCGTCGGGGATGGAAGATTTGGAATCTACGGGTCAAAATTAGTCGGATAGGCATATTTTGGACGCGATTGGACGCAAAAAATTTTTGTCCAAACGAATTTCTACCTCAAGGCATAGAATTTTTTCAGTTTTTCGAGATAGCATACTTCCGATAGCACTAGCGAGTTCAAACTCGGTAGGTTTATAGTACTCGAGGAGCTGATTAGAATAAAGCAAACCGCAGGTCCCTAAGTCTTACCGTTCCGGAGATATGGAAGTTTAAAATTTGAAAAATTTTGTTATAAAAAATTCCCATAATTTCGTCCTAGCGCGAAAACTATTAGAGATAGGTCGTTCGTTCTTGTTCCATTCGTTTCTTAGACAAAATCTGCATATAGAAAGGTCTATTCGATCGCGATCGAGCAATAAATAAGGTGGTGAGAGCGATTTGAAATTTGGCCAAAATTGCAAATTGCGTTTTTCAACGATTTTTAACGATATATTGGCCATTTGACGAAAAAGTCATGTTCAAATTTCGAAATTATTTTGCGTCAAAATATACATATTCGGACCGGTAATTACGTAAAACATATCGGTTCGGACGTAGAAGGCATAGGTTTCGAGATAACGCCTTATGAAGTTAGGGGAAAAGGGGTTAAAATAGAGGTGTATATAAGGCTTTTTCGAATATTCGACGAAAATTTCATGTTCGAATTTCGCGGTTATTTTGGCCTAGAATATACATATTCGGGCCGCTAATTACGTAGAATATATCGGTTCCGACGTGGAACGCATAGATTTCGAGAAAACGCCTTGCGAAGTTACGGTCAAAACGGGCTAAAATAGAGGGTATATATAAGGCTTTTTCGAATATTCGACGAAAATTTCATGTTCGAATTTCGCGGTTATTTTGGCCTAGAATATACATATTCGGGCCGCTAATTACGTAGAATATATCGGTTCGGACGTGGAACGCATAGATTTCGAGGAAACGCCATTCGAAGTTAGGGAAAAAGGCCTAAAATAGACCGAATATAGGGGTGAATATAGGGCGAAACAGGGCATACTCCAAGCGCTCGTAGCGCCTAAACTATTAATAATAGAAAGCCGATCCTTAGACCATTCTGAAGCAGAAAAATACGCTCTTTCGAATGGTGTAAGATAGAATGTCGTAACTAGAAAAAATCCACCGTTAGGGTGAAATTTAGTGATTTTTGCGATTTTTTTGCAGTTTTTTGCGATTTTCTCGGTAACGGTTGGAGTAAAGTAAAAAAATCGCACGGCGTTGAATTCGCCTCGTCAAGACGCATCGATTGGTGTAGGATTGAACGTCCTAAGTCCGATATTAGTGAAAAAGGGGTATGTCATTTTAGCACTTTTTGCGGTTTTTTGCATTTTCTCGGCAACCGTTTGAAATAATCTAAACAAATTATATACCGTTGAAATCAGCGCGTCAAGACGCGTCGATTGGTATGTAAATGAACGCGCTAGGACGAAGGAAACTTAAATCGTCCATATCTCCGTAACGGTTGGAGCTAGAGCGTTTATAATGCCATATTTGGAATCTACTCGTCGAGACCTATCCGATAGGCCTATTTCGAACGCAATCGGGCGAAGTTTTCTTTGGCTCGAGAACGGTAAGAGATAGAGCGTCGGGGATGGAAGATTTGGAATCTACGGGTCAAAATTAGTCGGATAGGCATATTTTGGACGCGATTGGACGCAAAAAAATTTTTGTCCAAACGAATTTCTACCTCAAGGCATAGAATTTTTTTCAGTTTTTCGAGATAGCATACTTCCGATAGCACTAGCGAGTTCAAACTCGGTAGGTTTATAGTACTCGAGGAGCTGATTAGAATAAAGCAAACCGCAGGTCCCTAAGTCTTACCGTTCCGGAGATATGGAAGTTTAAAATTTGAAAAATTTTGTTATAAAAAATTCCCATAATTTCGTCCTAGCGCGAAAACTATTAGAGATAGGTCGTTCGTTCTTGTTCCATTCGTTTCTTAGACAAAATCTGCATATAGAAAGGTCTATTCGATCGCGATCGAGCAATAAATAAGGTGGTGAGAGCGATTTGAAATTTGGCCAAAATTGCAAATTGCGTTTTTCAACGATTTTTAACGATATATTGGCCATTTGACGAAAAAGTCATGTTCAAATTTCGAAATTATTTTGCGTCAAAATATACATATTCGGACCGGTAATTACGTAAAACATATCGGTTCGGACGTAGAAGGCATAGGTTTCGAGATAACGCCTTATGAAGTTAGGGAAAAGGGGTTAAAATAGAGGTGTATATAAGGCTTTTTCGAATATTCGACGAAAATTTCATGTTCGAATTTCGCGGTTATTTTGGCCTAGAATATACATATTCGGGCCGCTAATTACGTAGAATATATCGGTTCCGACGTGGAACGCATAGATTTCGAGAAAACGCCTTGCGAAGTTAGGGTCAAAACGGGCTAAAATAGAGGTGTATATAAGGCTTTTTCGAATATTCGACGAAAATTTCATGTTCGAATTTCGCGGTTATTTTGGCCTAGAATATACATATTCGGGCCGCTAATTACGTAGAATATATCGGTTCGGACGTGGAACGCATAGATTTCGAGGAAACGCCATTCGAAGTTAGGGAAAAAGGCCTAAAATAGACCGAATATAGGGGTGAATATAGGGCGAAACAGGACATACTCCAAGCGCTCGTAGCGCCTAAACTATTAATAATAGAAAGCCGATCCTTAGACCATTCTGAAGCAGAAAAATACGCTCTTTCGAATGGTGTAAGATAGAATGTCGTAACTAAAAAAAATCCACCGTTAGGGTGAAATTTAGTGATTTTTTGCGATTTTTTTGCAGTTTTTTGCGATTTTCTCGGTAACGGTTGGAGTAAAGTAAAAAAATCGCACGGCGTTGAATTCGCCTCGTCAAGACGCATCGATTGGTGTAGGATTGAACGTCCTAAGTCCGATATTAGTGAAAAAGGGGTATGTCATTTTAGCACTTTTTTGCGGTTTTTTGCATTTTCTCGGCAACCGTTTGAAATAATCTAAACAAATTATATACCGTTGAAATCAGCGCGTCAAGACGCGTCGATTGGTATGTAAATGAACGCGCTAGGACGAAGGAAACTTAAATCGTCCATATCTCCGTAACGGTTGGAGCTAGAGCGTTTATAATGCCATATTTGGAATCTACTCGTCGAGACCTATCCGATAGGCCTATTTCGAACGCAATCGGGCGAAGTTTTCTTTGGCTCGAGAACGGTAAGAGATAGAGCGTCGGGGATGGAAGATTTGGAATCTACGGGTCAAAATTAGTCGGATAGGCATATTTTGGACGCGATTGGACGCAAAAAATTTTTGTCCAAACGAATTTCTACCTCAAGGCATAGAATTTTTTTCAGTTTTTCGAGATAGCATACTTCCGATAGCACTAGCGAGTTCAAACTCGGTAGGTTTATAGTACTCGAGGAGCTGATTAGAATAAAGCAAACCGCAGGTCCCTAAGTCTTACCGTTCCGGAGATATGGAAGTTTAAAATTTGAAAAATTTTGTTATAAAAAATTCCCATAATTTCGTCCTAGCGCGAAAACTATTAGAGATAGGTCGTTCGTTCTTGTTCCATTCGTTTCTTAGACAAAATCTGCATATAGAAAGGTCTATTCGATCGCGATCGAGCAATAAATAAGGTGGTGAGAGCGATTTGAAATTTGGCCAAAATTGCAAATTGCGTTTTTCAACGATTTTTAACGATATATTGGCCATTTGACGAAAAAGTCATGTTCAAATTTCGAAATTATTTTGCGTCAAAATATACATATTCGGACCGGTAATTACGTAAAACATATCGGTTCGGACGTAGAAGGCATAGGTTTCGAGATAACGCCTTATGAAGTTAGGGGAAAAGGGGTTAAAATAGAGGTGTATATAAGGCTTTTTCGAATATTCGACGAAAATTTCATGTTCGAATTTCGCGGTTATTTTGGCCTAGAATATACATATTCGGGCCGCTAATTACGTAGAATATATCGGTTCCGACGTGGAACGCATAGATTTCGAGAAAACGCCTTGCGAAGTTAGGGGTCAAAACGGGCTAAAATAGAGGTGTATATAAGGCTTTTTCGAATATTCGACGAAAATTTCATGTTCGAATTTCGCGGTTATTTTGGCCTAGAATATACATATTCGGGCCGCTAATTACGTAGAATATATCGGTTCGGACGTGGAACGCATAGATTTCGAGGAAACGCCATTCGAAGTTAGGGAAAAAGGCCTAAAATAGACCGAATATAGGGGTGAATATAGGGCGAAACAGGACATACTCCAAGCGCTCGTAGCGCCTAAACTATTAATAATAGAAAGCCGATCCTTAGACCATTCTGAAGCAGAAAAATACGCTCTTTCGAATGGTGTAAGATAGAATGTCGTAACTAAAAAAATCCACCGTTAGGGTGAAATTTAGTGATTTTTTGCGATTTTTTTGCAGTTTTTTGCGATTTTCTCGGTAACGGTTGGAGTAAAGTAAAAAAATCGCACGGCGTTGAATTCGCCTCGTCAAGACGCATCGATTGGTGTAGGATTGAACGTCCTAAGTCCGATATTAGTGAAAAAGGGGTATGTCATTTTAGCACTTTTTTGCGGTTTTTTGCATTTTCTCGGCAACCGTTTGAAATAATCTAAACAAATTATATACCGTTGAAATCAGCGCGTCAAGACGCGTCGATTGGTATGTAAATGAACGCGCTAGGACGAAGGAAACTTAAATCGTCCATATCTCCGTAACGGTTGGAGCTAGAGCGTTTATAATGCCATATTTGGAATCTACTCGTCGAGACCTATCCGATAGGCCTATTTCGAACGCAATCGGGCGAAGTTTTCTTTGGCTCGAGAACGGTAAGAGATAGAGCGTCGGGGATGGAAGATTTGGAATCTACGGGTCAAAATTAGTCGGATAGGCATATTTTGGACGCGATTGGACGCAAAAAATTTTTGTCCAAACGAATTTCTACCTCAAGGCATAGAATTTTTTCAGTTTTTCGAGATAGCATACTTCCGATAGCACTAGCGAGTTCAAACTCGGTAGGTTTATAGTACTCGAGGAGCTGATTAGAATAAAGCAAACCGCAGGTCCCTAAGTCTTACCGTTCCGGAGATATGGAAGTTTAAAATTTGAAAAATTTTGTTATAAAAATTCCCATAATTTCGTCCTAGCGCGAAAACTATTAGAGATAGGTCGTTCGTTCTTGTTCCATTCGTTTCTTAGACAAAATCTGCATATAGAAAGGTCTATTCGATCGCGATCGAGCAATAAATAAGGTGGTGAGAGCGATTTGAAATTTGGCCAAAATTGCAAATTGCGTTTTTCAACGATTTTTAACGATATATTGGCCATTTGACGAAAAAGTCATGTTCAAATTTCGAAATTATTTTGCGTCAAAATATACATATTCGGACCGGTAATTACGTAAAACATATCGGTTCGGACGTAGAAGGCATAGGTTTCGAGATAACGCCTTATGAAGTTAGGGGAAAAGGGGTTAAAATAGAGGTGTATATAAGGCTTTTTTCGAATATTCGACGAAAATTTCATGTTCGAATTTCGCGGTTATTTTGGCCTAGAATATACATATTCGGGCCGCTAATTACGTAGAATATATCGGTTCGGACGTGGAACGCATAGATTTCGAGGAAACGCCATTCGAAGTTAGGGAAAAAGGCCTAAAATAGACCGAATATAGGGGTGAATATAGGGCGAAACAGGACATACTCCAAGCGCTCGTAGCGCCTAAACTATTAATAATAGAAAGCCGATCCTTAGACCATTCTGAAGCAGAAAAATACGCTCTTTCGAATGGTGTAAGATAGAATGTCGTAACTAAAAAAATCCACCGTTAGGGTGAAATTTAGTGATTTTTTGCGATTTTTTTGCAGTTTTTTGCGATTTTCTCGGTAACGGTTGGAGTAAAGTAAAAAATCGCACGGCGTTGAATTCGCCTCGTCAAGACGCATCGATTGGTGTAGGATTGAACGTCCTAAGTCCGATATTAGTGAAAAAGGGGTATGTCATTTTAGCACTTTTTTGCGGTTTTTTGCATTTTCTCGGCAACCGTTTGAAATAATCTAAACAAATTATATACCGTTGAAATCAGCGCGTCAAGACGCGTCGATTGGTATGTAAATGAACGCGCTAGGACGAAGGAAACTTAAATCGTCCATATCTCCGTAACGGTTGGAGCTAGAGCGTTTATAATGCCATATTTGGAATCTACTCGTCGAGACCTATCCGATAGGCCTATTTCGAACGCAATCGGGCGAAGTTTTCTTTGGCTCGAGAACGGTAAGAGATAGAGCGTCGGGGATGGAAGATTTGGAATCTACGGGTCAAAATTAGTCGGATAGGCATATTTTGGACGCGATTGGACGCAAAAAAATTTTTGTCCAAACGAATTTCTACCTCAAGGCATAGAATTTTTTTCAGTTTTTCGAGATAGCATACTTCCGATAGCACTAGCGAGTTCAAACTCGGTAGGTTTATAGTACTCGAGGAGCTGATTAGAATAAAGCAAACCGCAGGTCCCTAAGTCTTACCGTTCCGGAGATATGGAAGTTTAAAATTTGAAAAATTTTGTTATAAAAATTCCCATAATTTCGTCCTAGCGCGAAAACTATTAGAGATAGGTCGTTCGTTCTTGTTCCATTCGTTTCTTAGACAAAATCTGCATATAGAAAGGTCTATTCGATCGCGATCGAGCAATAAAT
This sequence comes from Chrysina gloriosa, assembly GCA_038088585.1. Lineage (NCBI taxonomy): Eukaryota > Metazoa > Arthropoda > Insecta > Coleoptera > Scarabaeidae > Chrysina > Chrysina gloriosa. Next base: position 13,438 of record JAYRCI010000145.1, on the reverse strand, counting down.
AAGGTGGTGAGAGCGATTTGAAATTTGGCCAAAATTGCAAATTGCGTTTTTCAACGATTTTTAACGATATATTGGCCATTTGACGAAAAAGTCATGTTCAAATTTCGAAATTATTTTGCGTCAAAATATACATATTCGGACCGGTAATTACGTAAAACATATCGGTTCGGACGTAGAAGGCATAGGTTTCGAGATAACGCCTTATGAAGTTAGGGGAAAAGGGGTTAAAATAGAGGTGTATATAAGGCTTTTTCGAATATTCGACGAAAATTTCATGTTCGAATTTCGCGGTTATTTTGGCCTAGAATATACATATTCGGGCCGCTAATTACGTAGAATATATCGGTTCGGACGTGGAACGCATAGATTTCGAGGAAACGCCATTCGAAGTTAGGGAAAAAGGCCTAAAATAGACCGAATATAGGGGTGAATATAGGGCGAAACAGGACATACTCCAAGCGCTCGTAGCGCCTAAACTATTAATAATAGAAAGCCGATCCTTAGACCATTCTGAAGCAGAAAAATACGCTCTTTCGAATGGTGTAAGATAGAATGTCGTAACTAGAAAAAATCCACCGTTAGGGTGAAATTTAGTGATTTTTTGCGATTTTTTTGCAGTTTTTTGCGATTTTCTCGGTAACGGTTGGAGTAAAGTAAAAAAATCGCACGGCGTTGAATTCGCCTCGTCAAGACGCATCGATTGGTGTAGGATTGAACGTCCTAAGTCCGATATTAGTGAAAAAGGGGTATGTCATTTTAGCACTTTTTTGCGGTTTTTTGCATTTTCTCGGCAACCGTTTGAAATAATCTAAACAAATTATATACCGTTGAAATCAGCGCGTCAAGACGCGTCGATTGGTATGTAAATGAACGCGCTAGGACGAAGGAAACTTAAATCGTCCATATCTCCGTAACGGTTGGAGCTAGAGCGTTTATAATGCCATATTTGGAATCTACTCGTCGAGACCTATCCGATAGGCCTATTTCGAACGCAATCGGGCGAAGTTTTCTTTGGCTCGAGAACGGTAAGAGATAGAGCGTCGGGGATGGAAGATTTGGAATCTACGGGTCAAAATTAGTCGGATAGGCATATTTTGGACGCGATTGGACGCAAAAAATTTTTGTCCAAACGAATTTCTACCTCAAGGCATAGAATTTTTTTCAGTTTTTCGAGATAGCATACTTCCGATAGCACTAGCGAGTTCAAACTCGGTAGGTTTATAGTACTCGAGGAGCTGATTAGAATAAAGCAAACCGCAGGTCCCTAAGTCTTACCGTTCCGGAGATATGGAAGTTTAAAATTTGAAAAATTTTGTTATAAAAATTCCCATAATTTCGTCCTAGCGCGAAAACTATTAGAGATAGGTCGTTCGTTCTTGTTCCATTCGTTTCTTAGACAAAATCTGCATATAGAAAGGTCTATTCGATCGCGATCGAGCAATAAATAAGGTGGTGAGAGCGATTTGAAATTTGGCCAAAATTGCAAATTGCGTTTTTCAACGATTTTTAACGATATATTGGCCATTTGACGAAAAAGTCATGTTCAAATTTCGAAATTATTTTGCGTCAAAATATACATATTCGGACCGGTAATTACGTAAAACATATCGGTTCGGACGTAGAAGGCATAGGTTTCGAGATAACGCCTTATGAAGTTAGGGGAAAAGGGGTTAAAATAGAGGTGTATATAAGGCTTTTTCGAATATTCGACGAAAATTTCATGTTCGAATTTCGCGGTTATTTTGGCCTAGAATATACATATTCGGGCCGCTAATTACGTAGAATATATCGGTTCCGACGTGGAACGCATAGATTTCGAGAAAACGCCTTGCGAAGTTAGGGTCAAAACGGGCTAAAATAGAGGTGTATATATAAGGCTTTTTCGAATATTCGACGAAAATTTCATGTTCGAATTTCGCGGTTATTTTGGCCTAGAATATACATATTCGGGCCGCTAATTACGTAGAATATATCGGTTCGGACGTGGAACGCATAGATTTCGAGGAAACGCCATTCGAAGTTAGGGAAAAAGGCCTAAAATAGACCGAATATAGGGGTGAATATAGGGCGAAACAGGACATACTCCAAGCGCTCGTAGCGCCTAAACTATTAATAATAGAAAGCCGATCCTTAGACCATTCTGAAGCAGAAAAATACGCTCTTTCGAATGGTGTAAGATAGAATGTCGTAACTAGAAAAAATCCACCGTTAGGGTGAAATTTAGTGATTTTTTGCGATTTTTTTGCAGTTTTTTGCGATTTTCTCGGTAACGGTTGGAGTAAAGTAAAAAAATCGCACGGCGTTGAATTCGCCTCGTCAAGACGCATCGATTGGTGTAGGATTGAACGTCCTAAGTCCGATATTAGTGAAAAAGGGGTATGTCATTTTAGCACTTTTTTGCGGTTTTTTGCATTTTCTCGGCAACCGTTTGAAATAATCTAAACAAATTATATACCGTTGAAATCAGCGCGTCAAGACGCGTCGATTGGTATGTAAATGAACGCGCTAGGACGAAGGAAACTTAAATCGTCCATATCTCCGTAACGGTTGGAGCTAGAGCGTTTATAATGCCATATTTGGAATCTACTCGTCGAGACCTATCCGATAGGCCTATTTCGAACGCAATCGGGCGAAGTTTTCTTTGGCTCGAGAACGGTAAGAGATAGAGCGTCGGGGATGGAAGATTTGGAATCTACGGGTCAAAATTAGTCGGATAGGCATATTTTGGACGCGATTGGATGCAAAAAAATTTTTGTCCAAACGAATTTCTACCTCAAGGCATAGAATTTTTTTCAGTTTTTCGAGATAGCATACTTCCGATAGCACTAGCGAGTTCAAACTCGGTAGGTTTATAGTACTCGAGGAGCTGATTAGAATAAAGCAAACCGCAGGTCCCTAAGTCTTACCGTTCCGGAGATATGGAAGTTTAAAATTTGAAAAATTTTGTTATAAAAATTCCCATAATTTCGTCCTAGCGCGAAAACTATTAGAGATAGGTCGTTCGTTCTTGTTCCATTCGTTTCTTAGACAAAATCTGCATATAGAAAGGTCTATTCGATCGCGATCGAGCAATAAATAAGGTGGTGAGAGCGATTTGAAATTTGGCCAAAATTGCAAATTGCGTTTTTCAACGATTTTTAACGATATATTGGCCATTTGACGAAAAAGTCATGTTCAAATTTCGAAATTATTTTGCGTCAAAATATACATATTCGGACCGGTAATTACGTAAAACATATCGGTTCGGACGTAGAAGGCATAGGTTTCGAGATAACGCCTTATGAAGTTAGGGAAAAGGGGTTAAAATAGAGGTGTATATAAGGCTTTTTCGAATATTCGACGAAAATTTCATGTTCGAATTTCGCGGTTATTTTGGCCTAGAATATACATATTCGGGCCGCTAATTACGTAGAATATATCGGTTCGGACGTGGAACGCATAGATTTCGAGGAAACGCCATTCGAAGTTAGGGAAAAAGGCCTAAAATAGACCGAATATAGGGGTGAATATAGGGCGAAACAGGACATACTCCAAGCGCTCGTAGCGCCTAAACTATTAATAATAGAAAGCCGATCCTTAGACCATTCTGAAGCAGAAAAATACGCTCTTTCGAATGGTGTAAGATAGAATGTCGTAACTAGAAAAAATCCACCGTTAGGGTGAAATTTAGTGATTTTTTGCGATTTTTTTGCAGTTTTTTGCGATTTTCTCGGTAACGGTTGGAGTAAAGTAAAAAAATCGCACGGCGTTGAATTCGCCTCGTCAAGACGCATCGATTGGTGTAGGATTGAACGTCCTAAGTCCGATATTAGTGAAAAAGGGGTATGTCATTTTAGCACTTTTTGCGGTTTTTGCATTTTCTCGGCAACCGTTTGAAATAATCTAAACAAATTATATACCGTTGAAATCAGCGCGTCAAGACGCGTCGATTGGTATGTAAATGAACGCGCTAGGACGAAGGAAACTTAAATCGTCCATATCTCCGTAACGGTTGGAGCTAGAGCGTTTATAATGCCATATTTGGAATCTACTCGTCGAGACCTATCCGATAGGCCTATTTCGAACGCAATCGGGCGAAGTTTTCTTTGGCTCGAGAACGGTAAGAGATAGAGCGTCGGGGATGGAAGATTTGGAATCTACGGGTCAAAATTAGTCGGATAGGCATATTTTGGACGCGATTGGATGCAAAAAATTTTTGTCCAAACGAATTTCTACCTCAAGGCATAGAATTTTTTTCAGTTTTTCGAGATAGCATACTTCCGATAGCACTAGCGAGTTCAAACTCGGTAGGTTTATAGTACTCGAGGAGCTGATTAGAATAAAGCAAACCGCAGGTCCCTAAGTCTTACCGTTCCGGAGATATGGAAGTTTAAAATTTGAAAAATTTTGTTATAAAAAATTCCCATAATTTCGTCCTAGCGCGAAAACTATTAGAGATAGGTCGTTCGTTCTTGTTCCATTCGTTTCTTAGACAAAATCTGCATATAGAAAGGTCTATTCGATCGCGATCGAGCAATAAATAAGGTGGTGAGAGCGATTTGAAATTTGGCCAAAATTGCAAATTGCGTTTTTCAACGATTTTTAACGATATATTGGCCATTTGACGAAAAAGTCATGTTCAAATTTCGAAATTATTTTGCGTCAAAATATACATATTCGGACCGGTAATTACGTAAAACATATCGGTTCGGACGTAGAAGGCATAGGTTTCGAGATAACGCCTTATGAAGTTAGGGGAAAAGGGGTTAAAATAGAGGTGTATATAAGGCTTTTTCGAATATTCGACGAAAATTTCATGTTCGAATTTCGCGGTTATTTTGGCCTAGAATATACATATTCGGGCCGCTAATTACGTAGAATATATCGGTTCCGACGTGGAACGCATAGATTTCGAGAAAACGCCTTGCGAAGTTAGGGTCAAAACGGGCTAAAATAGAGGTGTATATATAAGGCTTTTTCGAATATTCGACGAAAAATCATGTTCGAATTTCGCGGTTATTTTGGCCTAGAATATACATATTCGGGCCGCTAATTACGTAGAATATATCGGTTCGGACGTGGAACGCATAGATTTCGAGGAAACGCCATTCGAAGTTAGGGAAAAAGGCCTAAAATAGACCGAATATAGGGGTGAATATAGGGCGAAACAGGACATACTCCAAGCGCTCGTAGCGCCTAAACTATTAATAATAGAAAGCCGATCCTTAGACCATTCTGAAGCAGAAAAATACGCTCTTTCGAATGGTGTAAGATAGAATGTCGTAACTAGAAAAAATCCACCGTTAGGGTGAAATTTAGTGATTTTTTGCGATTTTTTGCAGTTTTTGCGATTTTCTCGGTAACGGTTGGAGTAAAGTAAAAAAATCGCACGGCGTTGAATTCGCCTCGTCAAGACGCATCGATTGGTGTAGGATTGAACGTCCTAAGTCCGATATTAGTGAAAAAGGGGTATGTCATTTTAGCACTTTTTGCGGTTTTTGCATTTTCTCGGCAACCGTTTGAAATAATCTAAACAAATTATATACCGTTGAAATCAGCGCGTCAAGACGCGTCGATTGGTATGTAAATGAACGCGCTAGGACGAAGGAAACTTAAATCGTCCATATCTCCGTAACGGTTGGAGCTAGAGCGTTTATAATGCCATATTTGGAATCTACTCGTCGAGACCTATCCGATAGGCCTATTTCGAACGCAATCGGGCGAAGTTTTCTTTGGCTCGAGAACGGTAAGAGATAGAGCGTCGGGGATGGAAGATTTGGAATCTACGGGTCAAAATTAGTCGGATAGGCATATTTTGGACGCGATTGGATGCAAAAAATTTTTGTCCAAACGAATTTCTACCTCAAGGCATAGAATTTTTTCAGTTTTTCGAGATAGCATACTTCCGATAGCACTAGCGAGTTCAAACTCGGTAGGTTTATAGTACTCGAGGAGCTGATTAGAATAAAGCAAACCGCAGGTCCCTAAGTCTTACCGTTCCGGAGATATGGAAGTTTAAAATTTGAAAAATTTTGTTATAAAAAATTCCCATAATTTCGTCCTAGCGCGAAAACTATTAGAGATAGGTCGTTCGTTCTTGTTCCATTCGTTTCTTAGACAAAATCTGCATATAGAAAGGTCTATTCGATCGCGATCGAGCAATAAATAAGGTGGTGAGAGCGATTTGAAATTTGGCCAAAATTGCAAATTGCGTTTTTCAACGATTTTTAACGATATATTGGCCATTTGACGAAAAAGTCATGTTCAAATTTCGAAATTATTTTGCGTCAAAATATACATATTCGGACCGGTAATTACGTAAAACATATCGGTTCGGACGTAGAAGGCATAGGTTTCGAGATAACGCCTTATGAAGTTAGGGGAAAAGGGGTTAAAATAGAGGTGTATATAAGGCTTTTTCGAATATTCGACGAAAATTTCATGTTCGAATTTCGCGGTTATTTTGGCCTAGAATATACATATTCGGGCCGCTAATTACGTAGAATATATCGGTTCGGACGTGGAACGCATAGATTTCGAGGAAACGCCATTCGAAGTTAGGGAAAAAGGCCTAAAATAGACCGAATATAGGGGTGAATATAGGGCGAAACAGGACATACTCCAAGCGCTCGTAGCGCCTAAACTATTAATAATAGAAAGCCGATCCTTAGACCATTCTGAAGCAGAAAAATACGCTCTTTCGAATGGTGTAAGATAGAATGTCGTAACTAGAAAAAATCCACCGTTAGGGTGAAATTTAGTGATTTTTGCGATTTTTTTGCAGTTTTTTGCGATTTTCTCGGTAACGGTTGGAGTAAAGTAAAAAAATCGCACGGCGTTGAATTCGCCTCGTCAAGACGCATCGATTGGTGTAGGATTGAACGTCCTAAGTCCGATATTAGTGAAAAAGGGGTATGTCATTTTAGCACTTTTTGCGGTTTTGCATTTTCTCGGCAACCGTTTGAAATAATCTAAACAAATTATATACCGTTGAAATCAGCGCGTCAAGACGCGTCGATTGGTATGTAAATGAACGCGCTAGGACGAAGGAAACTTAAATCGTCCATATCTCCGTAACGGTTGGAGCTAGAGCGTTTATAATGCCATATTTGGAATCTACTCGTCGAGACCTATCCGATAGGCCTATTTCGAACGCAATCGGGCGAAGTTTTCTTTGGCTCGAGAACGGTAAGAGATAGAGCGTCGGGGATGGAAGATTTGGAATCTACGGGTCAAAATTAGTCGGATAGGCATATTTTGGACGCGATTGGACGCAAAAAAATTTTTGTCCAAACGAATTTCTACCTCAAGGCATAGAATTTTTTCAGTTTTTCGAGATAGCATACTTCCGATAGCACTAGCGAGTTCAAACTCGGTAGGTTTATAGTACTCGAGGAGCTGATTAGAATAAAGCAAACCGCAGGTCCCTAAGTCTTACCGTTCCGGAGATATGGAAGTTTAAAATTTGAAAAATTTTGTTATAAAAAATTCCCATAATTTCGTCCTAGCGCGAAAACTATTAGAGATAGGTCGTTCGTTCTTGTTCCATTCGTTTCTTAGACAAAATCTGCATATAGAAAGGTCTATTCGATCGCGATCGAGCAATAAATAAGGTGGTGAGAGCGATTTGAAATTTGGCCAAAATTGCAAATTGCGTTTTTCAACGATTTTTAACGATATATTGGCCATTTGACGAAAAAGTCATGTTCAAATTTCGAAATTATTTTGCGTCAAAATATACATATTCGGACCGGTAATTACGTAAAACATATCGGTTCGGACGTAGAAGGCATAGGTTTCGAGATAACGCCTTATGAAGTTAGGGGAAAAGGGGTTAAAATAGAGGTGTATATAAGGCTTTTTCGAATATTCGACGAAAATTTCATGTTCGAATTTCGCGGTTATTTTGGCCTAGAATATACATATTCGGGCCGCTAATTACGTAGAATATATCGGTTCCGACGTGGAACGCATAGATTTCGAGAAAACGCCTTGCGAAGTTACGGTCAAAACGGGCTAAAATAGAGGGTATATATAAGGCTTTTTCGAATATTCGACGAAAAAATCATGTTCGAATTTCGCGGTTATTTTGGCCTAGAATATACATATTCGGGCCGCTAATTACGTAGAATATATCGGTTCGGACGTGGAACGCATAGATTTCGAGGAAACGCCATTCGAAGTTAGGGAAAAAGGCCTAAAATAGACCGAATATAGGGGTGAATATAGGGCGAAACAGGGCATACTCCAAGCGCTCGTAGCGCCTAAACTATTAATAATAGAAAGCCGATCCTTAGACCATTCTGAAGCAGAAAAATACGCTCTTTCGAATGGTGTAAGATAGAATGTCGTAACTAGAAAAAATCCACCGTTAGGGTGAAATTTAGTGATTTTTGCGATTTTTTTGCAGTTTTTGCGATTTTCTCGGTAACGGTTGGAGTAAAGTAAAAAAATCGCACGGCGTTGAATTCGCCTCGTCAAGACGCATCGATTGGTGTAGGATTGAACGTCCTAAGTCCGATATTAGTGAAAAAGGGGTATGTCATTTTAGCACTTTTTGCGGTTTTTTGCATTTTCTCGGCAACCGTTTGAAATAATCTAAACAAATTATATACCGTTGAAATCAGCGCGTCAAGACGCGTCGATTGGTATGTAAATGAACGCGCTAGGACGAAGGAAACTTAAATCGTCCATATCTCCGTAACGGTTGGAGCTAGAGCGTTTATAATGCCATATTTGGAATCTACTCGTCGAGACCTATCCGATAGGCCAATTTCGAACGCAATCGGGCGAAGTTTTCTTTGGCTCGAGAACGGTAAGAGATAGATATGATTTATTGTTTTCCTTAAGATATACAGGATACCCTAAGGCACAGTGTTCCACCCGAAGGTACTACACCGTGGCTCTCCTATCTTAAAATAAAAAAATATTCCATGCCTTTAATTTGTACACTTACTATTGTATCTTTCTTTAAGTCTCGATTCTAACTAAGTCTAAACTAATTGCGGCCGGGACCGACTTGTGCCAACCACGAGTGCAATGAGTCGATAAAACCCGGAAAACTCGACTCCGTGGTATCTAATGCGAACCTAGTTCGCGCCCTACTTATAATACAATTCTCCTGATCTTATGATATAGTGCGAGATAAGCCCGCTTACTTATTAGATGTCTATGTTTTCCTTTCGCTCGACGTTGATTCGGCCGCCCCGCTCGCTCGTATCTTTGCCGGCGCATTGACGTCGGGCCTCGGTGCAATCCGAGACAACCTCGAACGGATATCCTGAAAATGAAAACGAACACGCAACAGCCTTATTCCTATCATCACTCCTTTTTGTGGAGTAGACTCCCCGCAAACGATAAAATGATAAAAACAAATAAAAATCGAACAAAATAATACGAAAAACTTTTATTCTCTTGTTCGTCCTGGAGTCAGTCGCGTTAGTTTTTCCGCTGCGTCGCTAAAAAACATCCACCACTCTGCGGTTTCGTTGCCGTCGATTTCTCCTTCATTCTTTGGCCATCTTAGGCCAGCTTGTATTGCCGCAGTTTCTGTTCGCGCTCTCCATTCCGCGGTAAGTGGACAATCGAACAAGACGTGCTCGGCCGTATCCTCTGTTCCGCAATCGCACAGTGGGGTTTCTCTTGCCCCTATTCTATGTAGATAAACTCCAAAGTTATCGTGCCCCGTGATCAGTTGTACCGCTTGGTATGAAAGTCGCACGCTTAATTTGCTAAATTGCTGCACATTCTGAATGAATTTTCTCGTCCACTTACCGTTCTCAGAGTTCGCCCAACGATCCTGCCATTTCTCCTTGCAGACGTCAGTTATTGCGTTCCCTACAGATCTTTCTGATATCAATTCGTACATCGCCGGCGCGTTCGCGTCTCTGGCTGCTTCTTTCGCTAATTGGTCTGCGCGTTCGTTACCTCTGTTACCAACATGCGCCTTTGTCCACCGCAGTTCGATATTCTGTTCGCGTATTATTTTCCACGTTTCTAGTAATAATTCCGTGGGTGTTCGGATTCCTTTAAGTGCATCTAAAGCAGACAAACTGTCAGTCACTAGGGTCGCCTTATCTATTCGCATTTCCTTTACATATCGCGCTGCTTCCTTTATCGCGAATAATTCTGCCTGATAATTGTCGCACGCATCCGCCAACTTCAGTTTTCTACTATTGATTTCGATGCCGTTTGCGTACACTACAAATGCAGCCCCTGTTCCTTCTTCTGATCGTGATCCGTCCGTATAAATAAAAATCCCTGCATCCGGATCGTCATCTTCGATCCCTTTTCGATATGTTATCGATCGCAATTGAGCGGGATGTATCTGTGCGATTGCCGGCCGTCTAGCCTCTATACTCTCGGGGTAGAGCCGTTCGAACCCGGTTATCGCTTCTAGCGTTTCCCGGTCCATTTTCTTGGCATTTCTCCGCCTTTGCAGCTCCGTCATTCTAATATCTGCCGGTAAAATTCCTGAAATTGCGGCTGCCGCCTCGTTAGATGTTGTCGCATATGCTTTTGCTGCTCGGACAGTTGAAAGCCGCTGCGCTCCTAAAAGTTTTTTCGATTCTTTTACCTTGCATCCGTTCGCCCAAATAGGAGCCGCGTACAGCATCCCTGGTTCTACGGCACCGCTGTATATTATTGACGCTGCCGTTCCTCCGAGTCCCCACGTCATTCTCGCCGCCGCTCTCAGTTTATTGCTCATACGGTAAGAGATAGAGCGTCGGGGATGGAAGATTTGGAATCTAGACCTCTTTCACGCATTTTCGAACACACAAAGTGCGCCAACATCCACCGATCCCGACTGCCATCTCAAACTTTAAAGAAAAATTACCCAACGATAGCTTTGGAACAAATACTGTTTCATAAATTATGTGAGGATTATCGGTACCCCAAAAGCAACAGTTTTGTTTATTTACTCCGTCAGAGGGGGTGAAATGAGCCTCGTCGGTCAGCACAATTCGTTTAAAAATATTCGGGTCAGTTTCAATCATTCGAACGACGCTATTCGCGTAAGCCAAGCGATATGGTTTGTCTGTTTCCAATCGTCCTTGAGCCAACTGCACTTTGTATGGAAGCAAGTGATGGGTCTTGCTTCAGAAGCCTCCTTAAAGTGGTCCCACCAATGTCTAATTACCGAGATCGGCGGAGATACGAGACATTTGGATTTTGGGAAACTCTCTCTAATAACTTCCACAGCTTCATTGAAACGACGTGGACACTGTGTAACGTGTTATTGGCGATTTGCTACAGACCCGTGCTAAAGTAATAATAAAATTTGAGGCCAAACGACGAATGGTGATATCGGAAGACATAGAACAACCACAGCGAGTTAACACAACTGAGAGATTATTTTCAATATACAGCGTCACTATTTCGTGGCGTTCTTCCAGTGTAAACTTATTCTTGGTTGAAATTGTACTGAACTAACGTTTCCAAATCGTGCTTGCTGAAACCGATCGATTGGAAATTGTCAAAGTTATTGAACAAATTTTTATACAGAAGCTCCCGATGGCGCGCACTGTACATGGTATGCGCATAGAGATTGCTAGCATGTATTAGATGCAAAAAAAGCAGCGAATCTGTGAAGATGCAAGAAACCAAGAACTCAAGGAAATATCATTTTGGTTCCATCATTTATTACAAAAGCTTTAACGAATCATAATAAAGTACTTATGCAGTGTTTACAAAATTTTCACTTATATAATACCAATGTTGAGATTAGAGTTAGGTACAACTGAATAGATTTTAAAATAAATAAAATCCACACGCCCTAATAGCATCGTTGTTTTTGCGCTTCAAAAAACTGTAATCAAAAAATTCAATTAGAAAGCGCATTTATAAAAATTCGAATACTACATGCCTTTTGGATTAAATCGAATCCTTCAGTGCAAGTAACACTTTTCAGCGACCGTTTTATCCAATCCGGCAAAGCATTTTTGTTGCCCCTCGATCGTAGCGTTGATCTAACAAAATGACAGTTGCATAATCATCTTTATGTCTAACAGCTCTTCCTATGCATTGATTTACCGCTTTCATACACAAATTTTCGTAAAATCTTTGTCCTGCTCCGGTACCCTAGATGACCATAAAAACTTTCAATAAAAACAAAATCATATCAGACAAGAGACGTTACATAACCATTACAACGGAAAGAAATAGTACGCTGTATGCGAGTACTTCTGTGTATATGCAGGCTGTCGTAACTTATTTCGTAATTACCGCTGTTTGCCCAGACTACTAATATAAGAAGTATACTGCAGCCCATTCGCTAATTATAGTTTCATCTAATGACTTTTAGATGGTGAGATTAATTCCTTAACAAGTTTAATAGCCCATCCACCGGATCGCGAGAAATTCAAGATTTTAAGGCGTACACTCGAAAATTAGTCATGTGTTTAATGTGGAAATATTATATTGTCACACCGAAACAAACTCTACTCAGTACTTACCTCCAATTTATCTAAATATGTCATTTTCTCTTTTAAATCAGTCGCGAAAATATTAGCGTATGGCATACCGACGACGATGACACATCTACCTAAATCATCGCTGAAATTTAAGCCCTCACTTAATTTGCCACCTATAAAATGGCGTGTTAAAATCCAAAACATAACTTTCGGGTTACAAAACAACAAATACCTACGACACTTAGGAGCATTGCTCCGGGTGAATTTGGTTTCCTAATAACTTTAGCGTACGATTCTAGAACCTGATCAACGCCACTGGATTGTTGAGGTTCTCGAAAGACGTTTCTACCGAAATTAATATCTTTTATTTGTTGCCAGATCCAGTTTTCGTATTTGTATGAAGGAAAAATACGACTATACCGCCCGGTATTGTTTTACAAGCCTGTGTTAGTAGAGATTCTATTGTACTTCCCTACAAATCATCAGAAATTAGTAATTTTTTAATAAGAAAAAGAAAAAGTTACTCCAGGAAATATCGTTGCTTGTGCCCGGACAATTGAATATTAAGAAAGGATGAAGAAAGGAATAAATTGGTTTTCATTGACAAGACAGCTAATTGTAAACACGTGTTTCGATAACTAAGACATTTTTAATGGAGAAATCATAAAGGACAGAAACCAAGCGTAAATTTTCGTTAACATTTGCTGTCAAAGCGGCGCAGTTCAGTATCGTGCAGTATACACTAAGTAACGTATAAGAGCGTATCGCGAATTACACATAATAAACAACGCCTACAAAGGCAATTTTAATTTATATCGTTGTGTTGGAAACTCTTTCGTATCAATCAACTGCAAATGTTAAATCGATCTGTCTGTGTTTTCAATTATGGATAAAAACGAAGTTCGAGCGGTCATCAATTTTTTCTATTTGGAAGGAAAAACCGCAACGGAAATCAAATCAAGATTAGATGCCGTTTTTTGAGGATTCATCGCCCTCATTTTCCATCGTGAGTTATTAGGTTTCGGAATGCAAGCGTGACCGCACAC
>JAYRCI010000144.1:0-26403 GCA_038088585.1 Chrysina gloriosa | reverse complement strand
CTATCTCCTATAGTTTTCGCGCTAGAACGAAATTATGCTAATCCGAGCTAAGGAATTTTTTCAAACTTCAAACTACCCTATCTCCGGAACGGTAAGAGCTAGAGACCTCCGGTTTGTTTCATATTAATCATCTCGTCGAGTACTTTAAGCCTGCCGAGTTTGAACTCGCTAGTCCTATCGGAAGTGTGCTATCTCGAAAAACCGACAAAATTTCTATGCTTTGAGGTAGAAATTTTTTGGACCAAAATATTTTGCGTCCAATCGCGTTCAAAATATGTCTATCCGATAGATTTTTGACCCGTAGAATCCAAATCTTCCATCCCGGAGGCTGTATCTCTTACCGTTCTCGAGCTAAAGGAAAGTTCGTCCGATTGCGTTCGAAATAGGCCTATCGGATGGATCTCGACGAAGTAGATTCCAAATCTGGCATTATTAACCGTGTAGCTCCAACCGTTACGGAGATATGGACGCTTAAAGTTTAACCTCGTCCGATCGCGTCCATTCATACACCAATCGACGCGTCCTGACGCGCTGATTCCAACGGTATATAATTTGTTTGGATTATTTCAAACGGTCGCCGAGAAAATGGAAAAAACCGCAAAAAATCGTTAAAAATCGCTAAATTCACATACCCATTTTCGCTCCTGTGGGACTTAGGAGGTTCATTCGCACGTCAATCGACGCGTCTTGACGTTCGAATTCAACGCCGTTGGATTTTTAGTTTACTCCAACGGTTACCGAGAAAATCGCAATAAACCGCGAAAATAAGGCAAAAAATCGTTAATTTGCACCCTACGAATTAATATGTTTCGAGATGCGACATTCTCTACCGCACCATTCGAAAGATCTCGTTCTTCTGATTCAGAATCAGTCCCGGATCGACTTTCTATCGTTGACAGTTTAGGCGCTACGTGCGCTTGAAGTTTCTCCATTTTTGGCCCTATATTCACCCCTATATTAGGCCTATTTTACGAGTTTTCTCGAAACCTATGCGTTTTACGTTCGAACCGATTTGTTCTACGTAATTACCGATCCGAATATGTACATTCTGAAGCAAAACAACTTCGAAATTCCGACATGAATTTTTCGTCGAATGACGAAAATTTCGTCAAAAATCGATATTTTCGTTAAGGCCTAACCTTCAAATCGCTCTCACCGCTTTATTTATGGCTCGATCGCGATCGGGTAGACCTTCCTACACGTAGATTTTGTCTAGGAATCGAATGGAACAAGAACGAAGGCGCTATCTCCTATAGTTTTCGCGCTAGAACGAAATTATGCTAATCCGAGCTAAGGAATTTTTCAAACTTCAAACTACCCTATCTCCGGAACGGTAAGAGCTAGAGACCTCCGGTTTGTTTCATATTAATCATCTCGTCGAGTACTTTAAGCCTGCCGAGTTTGAACTCGCTAGTCCTATCGGAAGTGTGCTATCTCGAAAAACCGACAAAATTTCTATGCTTTGAGGTAGAAATTTTTTGGACCAAAATATTTTTGCGTCCAATCGCGTTCAAAATATGTCTATCCGATAGATTTTGACCCGTAGAATCCAAATCTTCCATCCCGGAGGCTGTATCTCTTACCGTTCTCGAGCTAAAGGAAAGTTCGTCCGATTGCGTTCGAAATAGGCCTATCGGATGGATCTCGACGAGTAGATTCCAAATCTGGCATTATTAACCGTGTAGCTCCAACCGTTACGGAGATATGGACGCTTAAAGTTTAACCTCGTCCGATCGCGTCCATTCATACACCAATCGACGCGTCCTGACGCGCTGATTCCAACGGTATATAATTTGTTTGGATTATTTCAAACGGTCGCCGAGAAAATGGAAAAAACCGCAAAAAATCGTTAAAAATCGCTAAATTCACATACCCATTTTCGCTCCTGTGGGACTTAGGAGGTTCATTCGCACGTCAATCGACGCGTCTTGACGTTCGAATTCAACGCCGTTGGATTTTTAGTTTACTCCAACGGTTACCGAGAAAATCGCAATAAACCGCGAAAATAAGGCAAAAAATCGTTAATTTGCACCCTACGAATTAATATGTTTCGAGATGCGACATTCTCTACCGCACCATTCGAAAGATCTCGTTCTTCTGATTCAGAATCAGTCCCGGATCGACTTTCTATCGTTGACAGTTTAGGCGCTACGTGCGCTTGAAGTTTCTCCATTTTTGGCCCTATATTCACCCCTATATTAGGCCTATTTTACGAGTTTTCTCGAAACCTATGCGTTTTACGTTCGAACCGATTTGTTCTACGTAATTACCGATCCGAATATGTACATTCTGAAGCAAAACAACTTCGAAATTCCGACATGAATTTTTCGTCGAATGACGAAAATTTCGTCAAAAATCGATATTTTCGTTAAGGCCTAACCTTCAAATCGCTCTCACCGCTTTATTTATGGCTCGATCGCGATCGGGTAGACCTTCCTACACGTAGATTTTGTCTAGGAATCGAATGGAACAAGAACGAAGGCGCTATCTCCTATAGTTTTCGCGCTAGAACGAAATTATGCTAATCCGAGCTAAGGAATTTTTCAAACTTCAAACTACCCTATCTCCGGAACGGTAAGAGCTAGAGACCTCCGGTTTGTTTCATATTAATCATCTCGTCGAGTACTTTAAGCCTGCCGAGTTTGAACTCGCTAGTCCTATCGGAAGTGTGCTATCTCGAAAAACCGACAAAATTTCTATGCTTTGAGGTAGAAATTTTTGGACCAAAATATTTTGCGTCCAATCGCGTTCAAAATATGTCTATCCGATAGATTTTGACCCGTAGAATCCAAATCTTCCATCCCGGAGGCTGTATCTCTTACCGTTCTCGAGCTAAAGGAAAGTTCGTCCGATTGCGTTCGAAATAGGCCTATCGGATGGATCTCGACGAGTAGATTCCAAATCTGGCATTATTAACCGTGTAGCTCCAACCGTTACGGAGATATGGACGCTTAAAGTTTAACCTCGTCCGATCGCGTCCATTCATACACCAATCGACGCGTCCTGACGCGCTGATTCCAACGGTATATAATTTGTTTGGATTATTTCAAACGGTCGCCGAGAAAATGGAAAAAACCGCAAAAAATCGTTAAAAATCGCTAAATTCACATACCCATTTTCGCTCCTGTGGGACTTAGGAGGTTCATTCGCACGTCAATCGACGCGTCTTGACGTTCGAATTCAACGCCGTTGGATTTTTAGTTTACTCCAACGGTTACCGAGAAAATCGCAATAAACCGCGAAAATAAGGCAAAAAATCGTTAATTTGCACCCTACGAATTAATATGTTTCGAGATGCGACATTCTCTACCGCACCATTCGAAAGATCTCGTTCTTCTGATTCAGAATCAGTCCCGGATCGACTTTCTATCGTTGACAGTTTAGGCGCTACGTGCGCTTGAAGTTTCTCCATTTTTGGCCCTATATTCACCCCTATATTAGGCCTATTTTACGAGTTTTCTCGAAACCTATGCGTTTACGTTCGAACCGATTTGTTCTACGTAATTACCGATCCGAATATGTACATTCTGAAGCAAAACAACTTCGAAATTCCGACATGAATTTTTCGTCGAATGACGAAAATTTCGTCAAAAATCGATATTTTCGTTAAGGCCTAACCTTCAAATCGCTCTCACCGCTTTATTTATGGCTCGATCGCGATCGGGTAGACCTTCCTACACGTAGATTTTGTCTAGGAATCGAATGGAACAAGAACGAAGGCGCTATCTCCTATAGTTTTCGCGCTAGAACGAAATTATGCTAATCCGAGCTAAGGAATTTTTCAAACTTCAAACTACCCTATCTCCGGAACGGTAAGAGCTAGAGACCTCCGGTTTGTTTCATATTAATCATCTCGTCGAGTACTTTAAGCCTGCCGAGTTTGAACTCGCTAGTCCTATCGGAAGTGTGCTATCTCGAAAAACCGACAAAATTTCTATGCTTTGAGGTAGAAATTTTTGGACCAAAATATTTTGCGTCCAATCGCGTTCAAAATATGTCTATCCGATAGATTTTGACCCGTAGAATCCAAATCTTCCATCCCGGAGGCTGTATCTCTTACCGTTCTCGAGCTAAAGGAAAGTTCGTCCGATTGCGTTCGAAATAGGCCTATCGGATGGATCTCGACGAGTAGATTCCAAATCTGGCATTATTAACCGTGTAGCTCCAACCGTTACGGAGATATGGACGCTTAAAGTTTAACCTCGTCCGATCGCGTCCATTCATACACCAATCGACGCGTCCTGACGCGCTGATTCCAACGGTATATAATTTGTTTGGATTATTTCAAACGGTCGCCGAGAAAATGGAAAAAACCGCAAAAAATCGTTAAAAATCGCTAAATTCACATACCCATTTTCGCTCCTGTGGGACTTAGGAGGTTCATTCGCACGTCAATCGACGCGTCTTGACGTTCGAATTCAACGCCGTTGGATTTTTAGTTTACTCCAACGGTTACCGAGAAAATCGCAATAAACCGCGAAAATAAGGCAAAAAATCGTTAATTTGCACCCTACGAATTAATATGTTTCGAGATGCGACATTCTCTACCGCACCATTCGAAAGATCTCGTTCTTCTGATTCAGAATCAGTCCCGGATCGACTTTCTATCGTTGACAGTTTAGGCGCTACGTGCGCTTGAAGTTTCTCCATTTTTGGCCCTATATTCACCCCTATATTAGGCCTATTTTACGAGTTTTCTCGAAACCTATGCGTTTTACGTTCGAACCGATTTGTTCTACGTAATTACCGATCCGAATATGTACATTCTGAAGCAAAACAACTTCGAAATTCCGACATGAATTTTTCGTCGAATGACGAAAATTTCGTCAAAAATCGATATTTTCGTTAAGGCCTAACCTTCAAATCGCTCTCACCGCTTTATTTATGGCTCGATCGCGATCGGGTAGACCTTCCTACACGTAGATTTTGTCTAGGAATCGAATGGAACAAGAACGAAGGCGCTATCTCCTATAGTTTTCGCGCTAGAACGAAATTATGCTAATCCGAGCTAAGGAATTTTTCAAACTTCAAACTACCCTATCTCCGGAACGGTAAGAGCTAGAGACCTCCGGTTTGTTTCATATTAATCATCTCGTCGAGTACTTTAAGCCTGCCGAGTTTGAACTCGCTAGTCCTATCGGAAGTGTGCTATCTCGAAAAACCGACAAAATTTCTATGCTTTGAGGTAGAAATTTTTTGGACCAAAATATTTTTTGCGTCCAATCGCGTTCAAAATATGTCTATCCGATAGATTTTGACCCGTAGAATCCAAATCTTCCATCCCGGAGGCTGTATCTCTTACCGTTCTCGAGCTAAAGGAAAGTTCGTCCGATTGCGTTCGAAATAGGCCTATCGGATGGATCTCGACGAGTAGATTCCAAATCTGGCATTATTAACCGTGTAGCTCCAACCGTTACGGAGATATGGACGCTTAAAGTTTAACCTCGTCCGATCGCGTCCATTCATACACCAATCGACGCGTCCTGACGCGCTGATTCCAACGGTATATAATTTGTTTGGATTATTTCAAACGGTCGCCGAGAAAATGGAAAAAACCGCAAAAAATCGTTAAAAATCGCTAAATTCACATACCCATTTTCGCTCCTGTGGGACTTAGGAGGTTCATTCGCACGTCAATCGACGCGTCTTGACGTTCGAATTCAACGCCGTTGGATTTTTAGTTTACTCCAACGGTTACCGAGAAAATCGCAATAAACCGCGAAAATAAGGCAAAAAATCGTTAATTTGCACCCTACGAATTAATATGTTTCGAGATGCGACATTCTCTACCGCACCATTCGAAAGATCTCGTTCTTCTGATTCAGAATCAGTCCCGGATCGACTTTCTATCGTTGACAGTTTAGGCGCTACGTGCGCTTGAAGTTTCTCCATTTTTGGCCCTATATTCACCCCTATATTAGGCCTATTTTACGAGTTTTCTCGAAACCTATGCGTTTTACGTTCGAACCGATTTGTTCTACGTAATTACCGATCCGAATATGTACATTCTGAAGCAAAACAACTTCGAAATTCCGACATGAATTTTTCGTCGAATGACGAAAATTTCGTCAAAAATCGATATTTTCGTTAAGGCCTAACCTTCAAATCGCTCTCACCGCTTTATTTATGGCTCGATCGCGATCGGGTAGACCTTCCTACACGTAGATTTTGTCTAGGAATCGAATGGAACAAGAACGAAGGCGCTATCTCCTATAGTTTTCGCGCTAGAACGAAATTATGCTAATCCGAGCTAAGGAATTTTTCAAACTTCAAACTACCCTATCTCCGGAACGGTAAGAGCTAGAGACCTCCGGTTTGTTTCATATTAATCATCTCGTCGAGTACTTTAAGCCTGCCGAGTTTGAACTCGCTAGTCCTATCGGAAGTGTGCTATCTCGAAAAACCGACAAAATTTCTATGCTTTGAGGTAGAAATTTTTGGACCAAAATATTTTGCGTCCAATCGCGTTCAAAATATGTCTATCCGATAGATTTTGACCCGTAGAATCCAAATCTTCCATCCCGGAGGCTGTATCTCTTACCGTTCTCGAGCTAAAGGAAAGTTCGTCCGATTGCGTTCGAAATAGGCCTATCGGATGGATCTCGACGAGTAGATTCCAAATCTGGCATTATTAACCGTGTAGCTCCAACCGTTACGGAGATATGGACGCTTAAAGTTTAACCTCGTCCGATCGCGTCCATTCATACACCAATCGACGCGTCCTGACGCGCTGATTCCAACGGTATATAATTTGTTTGGATTATTTCAAACGGTCGCCGAGAAAATGGAAAAAACCGCAAAAAATCGTTAAAAATCGCTAAATTCACATACCCATTTTCGCTCCTGTGGGACTTAGGAGGTTCATTCGCACGTCAATCGACGCGTCTTGACGTTCCGAATTCAACGCCGTTGGATTTTTAGTTTACTCCAACGGTTACCGAGAAAATCGCAATAAACCGCGAAAATAAGGCAAAAAATCGTTAATTTGCACCCTACGAATTAATATGTTTCGAGATGCGACATTCTCTACCGCACCATTCGAAAGATCTCGTTCTTCTGATTCAGAATCAGTCCCGGATCGACTTTCTATCGTTGACAGTTTAGGCGCTACGTGCGCTTGAAGTTTCTCCATTTTTGGCCCTATATTCACCCCTATATTAGGCCTATTTTACGAGTTTTCTCGAAACCTATGCGTTTTACGTTCGAACCGATTTGTTCTACGTAATTACCGATCCGAATATGTACATTCTGAAGCAAAACAACTTCGAAATTCCGACATGAATTTTTCGTCGAATGACGAAAATTTCGTCAAAAATCGATATTTTCGTTAAGGCCTAACCTTCAAATCGCTCTCACCGCTTTATTTATGGCTCGATCGCGATCGGGTAGACCTTCCTACACGTAGATTTTGTCTAGGAATCGAATGGAACAAGAACGAAGGCGCTATCTCCTATAGTTTTCGCGCTAGAACGAAATTATGCTAATCCGAGCTAAGGAATTTTTCAAACTTCAAACTACCCTATCTCCGGAACGGTAAGAGCTAGAGACCTCCGGTTTGTTTCATATTAATCATCTCGTCGAGTACTTTAAGCCTGCCGAGTTTGAACTCGCTAGTCCTATCGGAAGTGTGCTATCTCGAAAAACCGACAAAATTTCTATGCTTTGAGGTAGAAATTTTTTGGACCAAAATATTTTTTGCGTCCAATCGCGTTCAAAATATGTCTATCCGATAGATTTTGACCCGTAGAATCCAAATCTTCCATCCCGGAGGCTGTATCTCTTACCGTTCTCGAGCTAAAGGAAAGTTCGTCCGATTGCGTTCGAAATAGGCCTATCGGATGGATCTCGACGAGTAGATTCCAAATCTGGCATTATTAACCGTGTAGCTCCAACCGTTACGGAGATATGGACGCTTAAAGTTTAACCTCGTCCGATCGCGTCCATTCATACACCAATCGACGCGTCCTGACGCGCTGATTCCAACGGTATATAATTTGTTTGGATTATTTCAAACGGTCGCCGAGAAAATGGAAAAAACCGCAAAAAATCGTTAAAAATCGCTAAATTCACATACCCATTTTCGCTCCTGTGGGACTTAGGAGGTTCATTCGCACGTCAATCGACGCGTCTTGACGTTCCGAATTCAACGCCGTTGGATTTTAGTTTACTCCAACGGTTACCGAGAAAATCGCAATAAACCGCGAAAATAAGGCAAAAAATCGTTAATTTGCACCCTACGAATTAATATGTTTCGAGATGCGACATTCTCTACCGCACCATTCGAAAGATCTCGTTCTTCTGATTCAGAATCAGTCCCGGATCGACTTTCTATCGTTGACAGTTTAGGCGCTACGTGCGCTTGAAGTTTCTCCATTTTTGGCCCTATATTCACCCCTATATTAGGCCTATTTTACGAGTTTTCTCGAAACCTATGCGTTTTACGTTCGAACCGATTTGTTCTACGTAATTACCGATCCGAATATGTACATTCTGAAGCAAAACAACTTCGAAATTCCGACATGAATTTTTCGTCGAATGACGAAAATTTCGTCAAAAATCGATATTTTCGTTAAGGCCTAACCTTCAAATCGCTCTCACCGCTTTATTTATGGCTCGATCGCGATCGGGTAGACCTTCCTACACGTAGATTTTGTCTAGGAATCGAATGGAACAAGAACGAAGGCGCTATCTCCTATAGTTTTCGCGCTAGAACGAAATTATGCTAATCCGAGCTAAGGAATTTTTTCAAACTTCAAACTACCCTATCTCCGGAACGGTAAGAGCTAGAGACCTCCGGTTTGTTTCATATTAATCATCTCGTCGAGTACTTTAAGCCTGCCGAGTTTGAACTCGCTAGTCCTATCGGAAGTGTGCTATCTCGAAAAACCGACAAAATTTCTATGCTTTGAGGTAGAAATTTTTTGGACCAAAATATTTTTTGCGTCCAATCGCGTTCAAAATATGTCTATCCGATAGATTTTGACCCGTAGAATCCAAATCTTCCATCCCGGAGGCTGTATCTCTTACCGTTCTCGAGCTAAAGGAAAGTTCGTCCGATTGCGTTCGAAATAGGCCTATCGGATGGATCTCGACGAGTAGATTCCAAATCTGGCATTATTAACCGTGTAGCTCCAACCGTTACGGAGATATGGACGCTTAAAGTTTAACCTCGTCCGATCGCGTCCATTCATACACCAATCGACGCGTCCTGACGCGCTGATTCCAACGGTATATAATTTGTTTGGATTATTTCAAACGGTCGCCGAGAAAATGGAAAAACCGCAAAAATCGTTAAAAATCGCTAAATTCACATACCCATTTTCGCTCCTGTGGGACTTAGGAGGTTCATTCGCACGTCAATCGACGCGTCTTGACGTTCCGAATTCAACGCCGTTGGATTTTTTAGTTTACTCCAACGGTTACCGAGAAAATCGCAATAAACCGCGAAAATAAGGCAAAAAATCGTTAATTTGCACCCTACGAATTAATATGTTTCGAGATGCGACATTCTCTACCGCACCATTCGAAAGATCTCGTTCTTCTGATTCAGAATCAGTCCCGGATCGACTTTCTATCGTTGACAGTTTAGGCGCTACGTGCGCTTGAAGTTTCTCCATTTTTGGCCCTATATTCACCCCTATATTAGGCCTATTTTACGAGTTTTCTCGAAACCTATGCGTTTTACGTTCGAACCGATTTGTTCTACGTAATTACCGATCCGAATATGTACATTCTGAAGCAAAACAACTTCGAAATTCCGACATGAATTTTTCGTCGAATGACGAAAATTTCGTCAAAAATCGATATTTTCGTTAAGGCCTAACCTTCAAATCGCTCTCACCGCTTTATTTATGGCTCGATCGCGATCGGGTAGACCTTCCTACACGTAGATTTTGTCTAGGAATCGAATGGAACAAGAACGAAGGCGCTATCTCCTATAGTTTTCGCGCTAGAACGAAATTATGCTAATCCGAGCTAAGGAATTTTTTCAAACTTCAAACTACCCTATCTCCGGAACGGTAAGAGCTAGAGACCTCCGGTTTGTTTCATATTAATCATCTCGTCGAGTACTTTAAGCCTGCCGAGTTTGAACTCGCTAGTCCTATCGGAAGTGTGCTATCTCGAAAAACCGACAAAATTTCTATGCTTTGAGGTAGAAATTTTTTGGACCAAAATATTTTTTGCGTCCAATCGCGTTCAAAATATGTCTATCCGATAGATTTTGACCCGTAGAATCCAAATCTTCCATCCCGGAGGCTGTATCTCTTACCGTTCTCGAGCTAAAGGAAAGTTCGTCCGATTGCGTTCGAAATAGGCCTATCGGATGGATCTCGACGAGTAGATTCCAAATCTGGCATTATTAACCGTGTAGCTCCAACCGTTACGGAGATATGGACGCTTAAAGTTTAACCTCGTCCGATCGCGTCCATTCATACACCAATCGACGCGTCCTGACGCGCTGATTCCAACGGTATATAATTTGTTTGGATTATTTCAAACGGTCGCCGAGAAAATGGAAAAACCGCAAAAATCGTTAAAAATCGCTAAATTCACATACCCATTTTCGCTCCTGTGGGACTTAGGAGGTTCATTCGCACGTCAATCGACGCGTCTTGACGTTCCGAATTCAACGCCGTTGGATTTTTTAGTTTACTCCAACGGTTACCGAGAAAATCGCAATAAACCGCGAAAATAAGGCAAAAATCGTTAATTTGCACCCTACGAATTAATATGTTTCGAGATGCGACATTCTCTACCGCACCATTCGAAAGATCTCGTTCTTCTGATTCAGAATCAGTCCCGGATCGACTTTCTATCGTTGACAGTTTAGGCGCTACGTGCGCTTGAAGTTTCTCCATTTTTGGCCCTATATTCACCCCTATATTAGGCCTATTTTACGAGTTTTCTCGAAACCTATGCGTTTTACGTTCGAACCGATTTGTTCTACGTAATTACCGATCCGAATATGTACATTCTGAAGCAAAACAACTTCGAAATTCCGACATGAATTTTTCGTCGAATGACGAAAATTTCGTCAAAAATCGATATTTTCGTTAAGGCCTAACCTTCAAATCGCTCTCACCGCTTTATTTATGGCTCGATCGCGATCGGGTAGACCTTCCTACACGTAGATTTTGTCTAGGAATCGAATGGAACAAGAACGAAGGCGCTATCTCCTATAGTTTTCGCGCTAGAACGAAATTATGCTAATCCGAGCTAAGGAATTTTTTCAAACTTCAAACTACCCTATCTCCGGAACGGTAAGAGCTAGAGACCTCCGGTTTGTTTCATATTAATCATCTCGTCGAGTACTTTAAGCCTGCCGAGTTTGAACTCGCTAGTCCTATCGGAAGTGTGCTATCTCGAAAAACCGACAAAATTTCTATGCTTTGAGGTAGAAATTTTTTTGGACCAAAATATTTTTTGCGTCCAATCGCGTTCAAAATATGTCTATCCGATAGATTTTGACCCGTAGAATCCAAATCTTCCATCCCGGAGGCTGTATCTCTTACCGTTCTCGAGCTAAAGGAAAGTTCGTCCGATTGCGTTCGAAATAGGCCTATCGGATGGATCTCGACGAGTAGATTCCAAATCTGGCATTATTAACCGTGTAGCTCCAACCGTTACGGAGATATGGACGCTTAAAGTTTAACCTCGTCCGATCGCGTCCATTCATACACCAATCGACGCGTCCTGACGCGCTGATTCCAACGGTATATAATTTGTTTGGATTATTTCAAACGGTCGCCGAGAAAATGGAAAAACCGCAAAAAATCGTTAAAAATCGCTAAATTCACATACCCATTTTCGCTCCTGTGGGACTTAGGAGGTTCATTCGCACGTCAATCGACGCGTCTTGACGTTCCGAATTCAACGCCGTTGGATTTTTTTAGTTTACTCCAACGGTTACCGAGAAAATCGCAATAAACCGCGAAAATAAGGCAAAAATCGTTAATTTGCACCCTACGAATTAATATGTTTCGAGATGCGACATTCTCTACCGCACCATTCGAAAGATCTCGTTCTTCTGATTCAGAATCAGTCCCGGATCGACTTTCTATCGTTGACAGTTTAGGCGCTACGTGCGCTTGAAGTTTCTCCATTTTTGGCCCTATATTCACCCCTATATTAGGCCTATTTTACGAGTTTTCTCGAAACCTATGCGTTTTACGTTCGAACCGATTTGTTCTACGTAATTACCGATCCGAATATGTACATTCTGAAGCAAAACAACTTCGAAATTCCGACATGAATTTTTCGTCGAATGACGAAAATTTCGTCAAAAATCGATATTTTCGTTAAGGCCTAACCTTCAAATCGCTCTCACCGCTTTATTTATGGCTCGATCGCGATCGGGTAGACCTTCCTACACGTAGATTTTGTCTAGGAATCGAATGGAACAAGAACGAAGGCGCTATCTCCTATAGTTTTCGCGCTAGAACGAAATTATGCTAATCCGAGCTAAGGAATTTTTTCAAACTTCAAACTACCCTATCTCCGGAACGGTAAGAGCTAGAGACCTCCGGTTTGTTTCATATTAATCATCTCGTCGAGTACTTTAAGCCTGCCGAGTTTGAACTCGCTAGTCCTATCGGAAGTGTGCTATCTCGAAAACCGACAAAATTTCTATGCTTTGAGGTAGAAATTTTTTGGACCAAAATATTTTTTGCGTCCAATCGCGTTCAAAATATGTCTATCCGATAGATTTTGACCCGTAGAATCCAAATCTTCCATCCCGGAGGCTGTATCTCTTACCGTTCTCGAGCTAAAGGAAAGTTCGTCCGATTGCGTTCGAAATAGGCCTATCGGATGGATCTCGACGAGTAGATTCCAAATCTGGCATTATTAACCGTGTAGCTCCAACCGTTACGGAGATATGGACGCTTAAAGTTTAACCTCGTCCGATCGCGTCCATTCATACACCAATCGACGCGTCCTGACGCGCTGATTCCAACGGTATATAATTTGTTTGGATTATTTCAAACGGTCGCCGAGAAAATGGAAAAACCGCAAAAATCGTTAAAAATCGCTAAATTCACATACCCATTTTCGCTCCTGTGGGACTTAGGAGGTTCATTCGCACGTCAATCGACGCGTCTTGACGTTCCGAATTCAACGCCGTTGGATTTTTTTAGTTTACTCCAACGGTTACCGAGAAAATCGCAATAAACCGCGAAAATAAGGCAAAAATCGTTAATTTGCACCCTACGAATTAATATGTTTCGAGATGCGACATTCTCTACCGCACCATTCGAAAGATCTCGTTCTTCTGATTCAGAATCAGTCCCGGATCGACTTTCTATCGTTGACAGTTTAGGCGCTACGTGCGCTTGAAGTTTCTCCATTTTTGGCCCTATATTCACCCCTATATTAGGCCTATTTTACGAGTTTTCTCGAAACCTATGCGTTTTACGTTCGAACCGATTTGTTCTACGTAATTACCGATCCGAATATGTACATTCTGAAGCAAAACAACTTCGAAATTCCGACATGAATTTTTCGTCGAATGACGAAAATTTCGTCAAAAATCGATATTTTCGTTAAGGCCTAACCTTCAAATCGCTCTCACCGCTTTATTTATGGCTCGATCGCGATCGGGTAGACCTTCCTACACGTAGATTTTGTCTAGGAATCGAATGGAACAAGAACGAAGGCGCTATCTCCTATAGTTTTCGCGCTAGAACGAAATTATGCTAATCCGAGCTAAGGAATTTTTTCAAACTTCAAACTACCCTATCTCCGGAACGGTAAGAGCTAGAGACCTCCGGTTTGTTTCATATTAATCATCTCGTCGAGTACTTTAAGCCTGCCGAGTTTGAACTCGCTAGTCCTATCGGAAGTGTGCTATCTCGAAAAACCGACAAAATTTCTATGCTTTGAGGTAGAAATTTTTGGACCAAAATATTTTTTGCGTCCAATCGCGTTCAAAATATGTCTATCCGATAGATTTTGACCCGTAGAATCCAAATCTTCCATCCCGGAGGCTGTATCTCTTACCGTTCTCGAGCTAAAGGAAAGTTCGTCCGATTGCGTTCGAAATAGGCCTATCGGATGGATCTCGACGAGTAGATTCCAAATCTGGCATTATTAACCGTGTAGCTCCAACCGTTACGGAGATATGGACGCTTAAAGTTTAACCTCGTCCGATCGCGTCCATTCATACACCAATCGACGCGTCCTGACGCGCTGATTCCAACGGTATATAATTTGTTTGGATTATTTCAAACGGTCGCCGAGAAAATGGAAAAACCGCAAAAAATCGTTAAAAATCGCTAAATTCACATACCCATTTTCGCTCCTGTGGGACTTAGGAGGTTCATTCGCACGTCAATCGACGCGTCTTGACGTTCCGAATTCAACGCCGTTGGATTTTTTAGTTTACTCCAACGGTTACCGAGAAAATCGCAATAAACCGCGAAAATAAGGCAAAAATCGTTAATTTGCACCCTACGAATTAATATGTTTCGAGATGCGACATTCTCTACCGCACCATTCGAAAGATCTCGTTCTTCTGATTCAGAATCAGTCCCGGATCGACTTTCTATCGTTGACAGTTTAGGCGCTACGTGCGCTTGAAGTTTCTCCATTTTTGGCCCTATATTCACCCCTATATTAGGCCTATTTTACGAGTTTTCTCGAAACCTATGCGTTTTACGTTCGAACCGATTTGTTCTACGTAATTACCGATCCGAATATGTACATTCTGAAGCAAAACAACTTCGAAATTCCGACATGAATTTTTCGTCGAATGACGAAAATTTCGTCAAAAATCGATATTTTCGTTAAGGCCTAACCTTCAAATCGCTCTCACCGCTTTATTTATGGCTCGATCGCGATCGGGTAGACCTTCCTACACGTAGATTTTGTCTAGGAATCGAATGGAACAAGAACGAAGGCGCTATCTCCTATAGTTTTCGCGCTAGAACGAAATTATGCTAATCCGAGCTAAGGAATTTTTTCAAACTTCAAACTACCCTATCTCCGGAACGGTAAGAGCTAGAGACCTCCGGTTTGTTTCATATTAATCATCTCGTCGAGTACTTTAAGCCTGCCGAGTTTGAACTCGCTAGTCCTATCGGAAGTGTGCTATCTCGAAAAACCGACAAAATTTCTATGCTTTGAGGTAGAAATTTTTTGGACCAAAATATTTTTTGCGTCCAATCGCGTTCAAAATATGTCTATCCGATAGATTTTGACCCGTAGAATCCAAATCTTCCATCCCGGAGGCTGTATCTCTTACCGTTCTCGAGCTAAAGGAAAGTTCGTCCGATTGCGTTCGAAATAGGCCTATCGGATGGATCTCGACGAGTAGATTCCAAATCTGGCATTATTAACCGTGTAGCTCCAACCGTTACGGAGATATGGACGCTTAAAGTTTAACCTCGTCCGATCGCGTCCATTCATACACCAATCGACGCGTCCTGACGCGCTGATTCCAACGGTATATAATTTGTTTGGATTATTTCAAACGGTCGCCGAGAAAATGGAAAAAACCGCAAAAAATCGTTAAAAATCGCTAAATTCACATACCCATTTTCGCTCCTGTGGGACTTAGGAGGTTCATTCGCACGTCAATCGACGCGTCTTGACGTTCCGAATTCAACGCCGTTGGATTTTTAGTTTACTCCAACGGTTACCGAGAAAATCGCAATAAACCGCGAAAATAAGGCAAAAATCGTTAATTTGCACCCTACGAATTAATATGTTTCGAGATGCGACATTCTCTACCGCACCATTCGAAAGATCTCGTTCTTCTGATTCAGAATCAGTCCCGGATCGACTTTCTATCGTTGACAGTTTAGGCGCTACGTGCGCTTGAAGTTTCTCCATTTTTGGCCCTATATTCACCCCTATATTAGGCCTATTTTACGAGTTTTCTCGAAACCTATGCGTTTTACGTTCGAACCGATTTGTTCTACGTAATTACCGATCCGAATATGTACATTCTGAAGCAAAACAACTTCGAAATTCCGACATGAATTTTTCGTCGAATGACGAAAATTTCGTCAAAAATCGATATTTTCGTTAAGGCCTAACCTTCAAATCGCTCTCACCGCTTTATTTATGGCTCGATCGCGATCGGGTAGACCTTCCTACACGTAGATTTTGTCTAGGAATCGAATGGAACAAGAACGAAGGCGCTATCTCCTATAGTTTTCGCGCTAGAACGAAATTATGCTAATCCGAGCTAAGGAATTTTTCAAACTTCAAACTACCCTATCTCCGGAACGGTAAGAGCTAGAGACCTCCGGTTTGTTTCATATTAATCATCTCGTCGAGTACTTTAAGCCTGCCGAGTTTGAACTCGCTAGTCCTATCGGAAGTGTGCTATCTCGAAAAACCGACAAAATTTCTATGCTTTGAGGTAGAAATTTTTTGGACCAAAATATTTTTGCGTCCAATCGCGTTCAAAATATGTCTATCCGATAGATTTTGACCCGTAGAATCCAAATCTTCCATCCCGGAGGCTGTATCTCTTACCGTTCTCGAGCTAAAGGAAAGTTCGTCCGATTGCGTTCGAAATAGGCCTATCGGATGGATCTCGACGAGTAGATTCCAAATCTGGCATTATTAACCGTGTAGCTCCAACCGTTACGGAGATATGGACGCTTAAAGTTTAACCTCGTCCGATCGCGTCCATTCATACACCAATCGACGCGTCCTGACGCGCTGATTCCAACGGTATATAATTTGTTTGGATTATTTCAAACGGTCGCCGAGAAAATGGAAAAAACCGCAAAAAATCGTTAAAAATCGCTAAATTCACATACCCATTTTCGCTCCTGTGGGACTTAGGAGGTTCATTCGCACGTCAATCGACGCGTCTTGACGTTCCGAATTCAACGCCGTTGGATTTTTAGTTTACTCCAACGGTTACCGAGAAAATCGCAATAAACCGCGAAAATAAGGCAAAAAATCGTTAATTTGCACCCTACGAATTAATATGTTTCGAGATGCGACATTCTCTACCGCACCATTCGAAAGATCTCGTTCTTCTGATTCAGAATCAGTCCCGGATCGACTTTCTATCGTTGACAGTTTAGGCGCTACGTGCGCTTGAAGTTTCTCCATTTTTGGCCCTATATTCACCCCTATATTAGGCCTATTTTACGAGTTTTCTCGAAACCTATGCGTTTTACGTTCGAACCGATTTGTTCTACGTAATTACCGATCCGAATATGTACATTCTGAAGCAAAACAACTTCGAAATTCCGACATGAATTTTTCGTCGAATGACGAAAATTTCGTCAAAAATCGATATTTTCGTTAAGGCCTAACCTTCAAATCGCTCTCACCGCTTTATTTATGGCTCGATCGCGATCGGGTAGACCTTCCTACACGTAGATTTTGTCTAGGAATCGAATGGAACAAGAACGAAGGCGCTATCTCCTATAGTTTTCGCGCTAGAACGAAATTATGCTAATCCGAGCTAAGGAATTTTTCAAACTTCAAACTACCCTATCTCCGGAACGGTAAGAGCTAGAGACCTCCGGTTTGTTTCATATTAATCATCTCGTCGAGTACTTTAAGCCTGCCGAGTTTGAACTCGCTAGTCCTATCGGAAGTGTGCTATCTCGAAAAACCGACAAAATTTCTATGCTTTGAGGTAGAAATTTTTGGACCAAAATATTTTTGCGTCCAATCGCGTTCAAAATATGTCTATCCGATAGATTTTGACCCGTAGAATCCAAATCTTCCATCCCGGAGGCTGTATCTCTTACCGTTCTCGAGCTAAAGGAAAGTTCGTCCGATTGCGTTCGAAATAGGCCTATCGGATGGATCTCGACGAGTAGATTCCAAATCTGGCATTATTAACCGTGTAGCTCCAACCGTTACGGAGATATGGACGCTTAAAGTTTAACCTCGTCCGATCGCGTCCATTCATACACCAATCGACGCGTCCTGACGCGCTGATTCCAACGGTATATAATTTGTTTGGATTATTTCAAACGGTCGCCGAGAAAATGGAAAAACCGCAAAAAATCGTTAAAAATCGCTAAATTCACATACCCATTTTCGCTCCTGTGGGACTTAGGAGGTTCATTCGCACGTCAATCGACGCGTCTTGACGTTCCGAATTCAACGCCGTTGGATTTTTTAGTTTACTCCAACGGTTACCGAGAAAATCGCAATAAACCGCGAAAATAAGGCAAAAAATCGTTAATTTGCACCCTACGAATTAATATGTTTCGAGATGCGACATTCTCTACCGCACCATTCGAAAGATCTCGTTCTTCTGATTCAGAATCAGTCCCGGATCGACTTTCTATCGTTGACAGTTTAGGCGCTACGTGCGCTTGAAGTTTCTCCATTTTTGGCCCTATATTCACCCCTATATTAGGCCTATTTTACGAGTTTTCTCGAAACCTATGCGTTTTACGTTCGAACCGATTTGTTCTACGTAATTACCGATCCGAATATGTACATTCTGAAGCAAAACAACTTCGAAATTCCGACATGAATTTTTCGTCGAATGACGAAAATTTCGTCAAAAATCGATATTTTCGTTAAGGCCTAACCTTCAAATCGCTCTCACCGCTTTATTTATGGCTCGATCGCGATCGGGTAGACCTTCCTACACGTAGATTTTGTCTAGGAATCGAATGGAACAAGAACGAAGGCGCTATCTCCTATAGTTTTCGCGCTAGAACGAAATTATGCTAATCCGAGCTAAGGAATTTTTCAAACTTCAAACTACCCTATCTCCGGAACGGTAAGAGCTAGAGACCTCCGGTTTGTTTCATATTAATCATCTCGTCGAGTACTTTAAGCCTGCCGAGTTTGAACTCGCTAGTCCTATCGGAAGTGTGCTATCTCGAAAAACCGACAAAATTTCTATGCTTTGAGGTAGAAATTTTTGGACCAAAATATTTTTTGCGTCCAATCGCGTTCAAAATATGTCTATCCGATAGATTTTGACCCGTAGAATCCAAATCTTCCATCCCGGAGGCTGTATCTCTTACCGTTCTCGAGCTAAAGGAAAGTTCGTCCGATTGCGTTCGAAATAGGCCTATCGGATGGATCTCGACGAGTAGATTCCAAATCTGGCATTATTAACCGTGTAGCTCCAACCGTTACGGAGATATGGACGCTTAAAGTTTAACCTCGTCCGATCGCGTCCATTCATACACCAATCGACGCGTCCTGACGCGCTGATTCCAACGGTATATAATTTGTTTGGATTATTTCAAACGGTCGCCGAGAAAATGGAAAAAACCGCAAAAAATCGTTAAAAATCGCTAAATTCACATACCCATTTTCGCTCCTGTGGGACTTAGGAGGTTCATTCGCACGTCAATCGACGCGTCTTGACGTTCCGAATTCAACGCCGTTGGATTTTTTAGTTTACTCCAACGGTTACCGAGAAAATCGCAATAAACCGCGAAAATAAGGCAAAAAATCGTTAATTTGCACCCTACGAATTAATATGTTTCGAGATGCGACATTCTCTACCGCACCATTCGAAAGATCTCGTTCTTCTGATTCAGAATCAGTCCCGGATCGACTTTCTATCGTTGACAGTTTAGGCGCTACGTGCGCTTGAAGTTTCTCCATTTTTGGCCCTATATTCACCCCTATATTAGGCCTATTTTACGAGTTTTCTCGAAACCTATGCGTTTTACGTTCGAACCGATTTGTTCTACGTAATTACCGATCCGAATATGTACATTCTGAAGCAAAACAACTTCGAAATTCCGACATGAATTTTTCGTCGAATGACGAAAATTTCGTCAAAAATCGATATTTTCGTTAAGGCCTAACCTTCAAATCGCTCTCACCGCTTTATTTATGGCTCGATCGCGATCGGGTAGACCTTCCTACACGTAGATTTTGTCTAGGAATCGAATGGAACAAGAACGAAGGCGCTATCTCCTATAGTTTTCGCGCTAGAACGAAATTATGCTAATCCGAGCTAAGGAATTTTTCAAACTTCAAACTACCCTATCTCCGGAACGGTAAGAGCTAGAGACCTCCGGTTTGTTTCATATTAATCATCTCGTCGAGTACTTTAAGCCTGCCGAGTTTGAACTCGCTAGTCCTATCGGAAGTGTGCTATCTCGAAAAACCGACAAAATTTCTATGCTTTGAGGTAGAAATTTTTTGGACCAAAATATTTTTTGCGTCCAATCGCGTTCAAAATATGTCTATCCGATAGATTTTGACCCGTAGAATCCAAATCTTCCATCCCGGAGGCTGTATCTCTTACCGTTCTCGAGCTAAAGGAAAGTTCGTCCGATTGCGTTCGAAATAGGCCTATCGGATGGATCTCGACGAGTAGATTCCAAATCTGGCATTATTAACCGTGTAGCTCCAACCGTTACGGAGATATGGACGCTTAAAGTTTAACCTCGTCCGATCGCGTCCATTCATACACCAATCGACGCGTCCTGACGCGCTGATTCCAACGGTATATAATTTGTTTGGATTATTTCAAACGGTCGCCGAGAAAATGGAAAAAACCGCAAAAAATCGTTAAAAATCGCTAAATTCACATACCCATTTTCGCTCCTGTGGGACTTAGGAGGTTCATTCGCACGTCAATCGACGCGTCTTGACGTTCCGAATTCAACGCCGTTGGATTTTTTAGTTTACTCCAACGGTTACCGAGAAAATCGCAATAAACCGCGAAAATAAGGCAAAAAATCGTTAATTTGCACCCTACGAATTAATATGTTTCGAGATGCGACATTCTCTACCGCACCATTCGAAAGATCTCGTTCTTCTGATTCAGAATCAGTCCCGGATCGACTTTCTATCGTTGACAGTTTAGGCGCTACGTGCGCTTGAAGTTTCTCCATTTTTGGCCCTATATTCACCCCTATATTAGGCCTATTTTACGAGTTTTCTCGAAACCTATGCGTTTTACGTTCGAACCGATTTGTTCTACGTAATTACCGATCCGAATATGTACATTCTGAAGCAAAACAACTTCGAAATTCCGACATGAATTTTTCGTCGAATGACGAAAATTTCGTCAAAAATCGATATTTTCGTTAAGGCCTAACCTTCAAATCGCTCTCACCGCTTTATTTATGGCTCGATCGCGATCGGGTAGACCTTCCTACACGTAGATTTTGTCTAGGAATCGAATGGAACAAGAACGAAGGCGCTATCTCCTATAGTTTTCGCGCTAGAACGAAATTATGCTAATCCGAGCTAAGGAATTTTTCAAACTTCAAACTACCCTATCTCCGGAACGGTAAGAGCTAGAGACCTCCGGTTTGTTTCATATTAATCATCTCGTCGAGTACTTTAAGCCTGCCGAGTTTGAACTCGCTAGTCCTATCGGAAGTGTGCTATCTCGAAAAACCGACAAAATTTCTATGCTTTGAGGTAGAAATTTTTGGACCAAAATATTTTTGCGTCCAATCGCGTTCAAAATATGTCTATCCGATAGATTTTGACCCGTAGAATCCAAATCTTCCATCCCGGAGGCTGTATCTCTTACCGTTCTCGAGCTAAAGGAAAGTTCGTCCGATTGCGTTCGAAATAGGCCTATCGGATGGATCTCGACGAGTAGATTCCAAATCTGGCATTATTAACCGTGTAGCTCCAACCGTTACGGAGATATGGACGCTTAAAGTTTAACCTCGTCCGATCGCGTCCATTCATACACCAATCGACGCGTCCTGACGCGCTGATTCCAACGGTATATAATTTGTTTGGATTATTTCAAACGGTCGCCGAGAAAATGGAAAAAACCGCAAAAATCGTTAAAAATCGCTAAATTCACATACCCATTTTCGCTCCTGTGGGACTTAGGAGGTTCATTCGCACGTCAATCGACGCGTCTTGACGTTCCGAATTCAACGCCGTTGGATTTTTAGTTTACTCCAACGGTTACCGAGAAAATCGCAATAAACCGCGAAAATAAGGCAAAAAATCGTTAATTTGCACCCTACGAATTAATATGTTTCGAGATGCGACATTCTCTACCGCACCATTCGAAAGATCTCGTTCTTCTGATTCAGAATCAGTCCCGGATCGACTTTCTATCGTTGACAGTTTAGGCGCTACGTGCGCTTGAAGTTTCTCCATTTTTGGCCCTATATTCACCCCTATATTAGGCCTATTTTACGAGTTTTCTCGAAACCTATGCGTTTTACGTTCGAACCGATTTGTTCTACGTAATTACCGATCCGAATATGTACATTCTGAAGCAAAACAACTTCGAAATTCCGACATGAATTTTTCGTCGAATGACGAAAATTTCGTCAAAAATCGATATTTTCGTTAAGGCCTAACCTTCAAATCGCTCTCACCGCTTTATTTATGGCTCGATCGCGATCGGGTAGACCTTCCTACACGTAGATTTTGTCTAGGAATCGAATGGAACAAGAACGAAGGCGCTATCTCCTATAGTTTTCGCGCTAGAACGAAATTATGCTAATCCGAGCTAAGGAATTTTTCAAACTTCAAACTACCCTATCTCCGGAACGGTAAGAGCTAGAGACCTCCGGTTTGTTTCATATTAATCATCTCGTCGAGTACTTTAAGCCTGCCGAGTTTGAACTCGCTAGTCCTATCGGAAGTGTGCTATCTCGAAAAACCGACAAAATTTCTATGCTTTGAGGTAGAAATTTTTTGGACCAAAATATTTTTTGCGTCCAATCGCGTTCAAAATATGTCTATCCGATAGATTTTGACCCGTAGAATCCAAATCTTCCATCCCGGAGGCTGTATCTCTTACCGTTCTCGAGCTAAAGGAAAGTTCGTCCGATTGCGTTCGAAATAGGCCTATCGGATGGATCTCGACGAGTAGATTCCAAATCTGGCATTATTAACCGTGTAGCTCCAACCGTTACGGAGATATGGACGCTTAAAGTTTAACCTCGTCCGATCGCGTCCATTCATACACCAATCGACGCGTCCTGACGCGCTGATTCCAACGGTATATAATTTGTTTGGATTATTTCAAACGGTCGCCGAGAAAATGGAAAAACCGCAAAAAATCGTTAAAAATCGCTAAATTCACATACCCATTTTCGCTCCTGTGGGACTTAGGAGGTTCATTCGCACGTCAATCGACGCGTCTTGACGTTCCGAATTCAACGCCGTTGGATTTTTTAGTTTACTCCAACGGTTACCGAGAAAATCGCAATAAACCGCGAAAATAAGGCAAAAATCGTTAATTTGCACCCTACGAATTAATATGTTTCGAGATGCGACATTCTCTACCGCACCATTCGAAAGATCTCGTTCTTCTGATTCAGAATCAGTCCCGGATCGACTTTCTATCGTTGACAGTTTAGGCGCTACGTGCGCTTGAAGTTTCTCCATTTTTGGCCCTATATTCACCCCTATATTAGGCCTATTTTACGAGTTTTCTCGAAACCTATGCGTTTTACGTTCGAACCGATTTGTTCTACGTAATTACCGATCCGAATATGTACATTCTGAAGCAAAACAACTTCGAAATTCCGACATGAATTTTTCGTCGAATGACGAAAATTTCGTCAAAAATCGATATTTTCGTTAAGGCCTAACCTTCAAATCGCTCTCACCGCTTTATTTATGGCTCGATCGCGATCGGGTAGACCTTCCTACACGTAGATTTTGTCTAGGAATCGAATGGAACAAGAACGAAGGCGCTATCTCCTATAGTTTTCGCGCTAGAACGAAATTATGCTAATCCGAGCTAAGGAATTTTTTCAAACTTCAAACTACCCTATCTCCGGAACGGTAAGAGCTAGAGACCTCCGGTTTGTTTCATATTAATCATCTCGTCGAGTACTTTAAGCCTGCCGAGTTTGAACTCGCTAGTCCTATCGGAAGTGTGCTATCTCGAAAAACCGACAAAATTTCTATGCTTTGAGGTAGAAATTTTTGGACCAAAATATTTTTTGCGTCCAATCGCGTTCAAAATATGTCTATCCGATAGATTTTGACCCGTAGAATCCAAATCTTCCATCCCGGAGGCTGTATCTCTTACCGTTCTCGAGCTAAAGAAAAGTTCGTCCGATTGCGTTCGAAATAGGCCTATCGGATGGGTCTCGACGAGTAGATTCCAAATCTGGCATTATTAACCGTGTAGCTCCAACCGTTACGGAGATACGGACGCTTAAAGTTTAACCTCGTCCGATCGCGTTCAATCCTACACCAATCGACGCGTCTTGACGCGCTGATTCCAGCGGTATATGATTTGTTTGGATTATTTCAAACGGTCGCCGAGAAAATGGAAAAAACCGCAAAAAATCGTTAAAAATCGCCAAATTCACATACCCATTTTCGCTCCTGTGGCATTTAGGAGGTTCATTCGTACGCCAATCGACGCGTCTTAACGTTCCGAATTCAACGCCGTAGGATTTTTTTAGTTTACTCCAACGGTTACCGAGATAATCGCAAAAAACGCGAAAATAACGCAAAAAATCGTTAATTTGCACCTCCCGAATTAATATTTTTCGAGATGCGACATTTTCTCCTTCACCATTCTTCTGATTCAGAATCAGTCCCGGATCGACTTTCTATCGTCGATAGTTTAGGCGCTACGAGCGCTTAAAGTTTGTCCATTTTTGGCCCTATATTCACCTCTATAATAGGCCTATTTTACGAGTTTTCTCGAAACGTATGCGTTTTACGTTCGAACCGATATATTTTACGTAATTACCGATCCGAATATTTATATTCTTAAGCAAAATAACTTCAAAAGCCTAAAATTCAAATCGCTCTCACCGCTTTATTTATGGCTCGATCACGATCGGGTAGACCTTTCTACACGTAGATTTTGTCTAGGAGTCGATTGGAAAGCTAAGGAAGTTTTTCAAACTTCAAACTACCATATCTCCGGAACGCTAAGAGCTGGAATAAATCTTTCGACAGCTACGACATTCTAAGCACCACCATTCAAAGAGCTTGTTTTTTTTTATTCAGAATTACCCCCGGATCGAGTTTCTATCGTTGATAGTTTAGGCGCTAAGGGCGCTACTTTGGCCCTATATTCGTTCCAATATTCGATTTGTTTTACAGGTTTTCTCGTAACTTATGCCTTCCACCGTCGAACCGATATGTTTTATGTAATCGCCGGTGCCATTATTTATATTCTGACGCACAATAGCTTCCAAGTTCCAACATGAATTTTTAGATATTATCGTTTCGAGCCAAATTTCAAATCCTTTTCACTACGTTACTTATGGTTCAATTGCAATCGAATAGACGTTCGTAGAAACAGTAATCGAATTGAAGAGCGAATTTATGATACAACTTCAAAGTACCATATCAATACTTACTTAGAATAAGTAAGTCTTGCCGTTGCGCAGGTATGGTACTTTGAAGTATTTTTTGAATATTTTGTATCAATTTTATACAACCAACACTACAGTACGTTATCTACGGAATTCTAGAGATATTTCACACTAACATTTAGGGTGGAATTAACATTTCATGAGGCAATGTTGGCAGACAGAGACGCACTTTTTGGATTGGAAATGCTATTAAATTAAGGAATGATGGGTAATTCGATGAGAGACATGAGGAATCTTCAAATTGAAGTAGGAATGTGTACTCTTTGATATACATGAAATACATTTAAAATATATGATCTAAATTTTCATTGTTTTTACTACTTGTATATAGAGTAGTTGCTCGTACAACCGCCACTGGCGCTGGCTGGCTCTTTTTGATTTAATGTACGTTACGGTCTCACTCATTCTCCTCCGCATGTTGCCCAGTTTTGCTAAGCTTCGAATATAAAGAATCCGATTGGATTTTTAAGTGCACATGATCCTACAGTAAATGTGTTCAAGTTATCGGATGGTTCAAAACGTTCCTATGTACTCCGTTTGTATGCTCGCATCCGGAAGCGTTGGAAATTTACGCAGCGATGATATACGAAAATACTTTCTGTTTGTGCTTGTGACACATTCGTCTATATGCAGGATGGCGTAAAGCGGCTATATGTATATTTTTGTGAAAGCTAATTTCAATCACATACAATTAATCGTAGTTTTGTAATGGTTAGATTGTGTAAAAAGATACGGGATCAACGTGATCTTTTTGGTTATTTGGAAGATATGAGCTTCAAAAAACAAGTGGAAGTGGGTAAGTTATTGATTTTGTTGAAACTGTCGGTGGGTAGTTATCAAATCGCTTTTCTTATTATTGGTAACTATTTTCTATATGATTATTTGAAAAG
This sequence comes from Chrysina gloriosa, assembly GCA_038088585.1. NCBI lineage: Eukaryota > Metazoa > Arthropoda > Insecta > Coleoptera > Scarabaeidae > Chrysina > Chrysina gloriosa. The sequence continues at coordinate 269 of JAYRCI010000144.1, read as the reverse complement.
GGAATAATAATCACGTGACCTTCTAGCTACCTATTGTTTCTTGTCTCTTATTATATTTTTCGCTTCCATTTAAAGAGGGCATTTATTGATTTTTTCATTTGCCATTAGTTGCGGCGTTATAAAAGGACATTTCCACATAAGCCCGACCGATATTTACAATGCCAATATAATTCGCCAAGTGCACGTTTTGGAAAGGTCAATTTTAATATTTTTGAATACAATCGCGATGATATCAACATACGTACTTTGTGTTTCAGTATTTTTGTTTG
>JAYRCI010000143.1:0-26526 GCA_038088585.1 Chrysina gloriosa | reverse complement strand
GCAGAGGGGGACAGTAAAAGTCTGAATTCTCGAACGAATTTTGGCACATGTCTTCCTCGTTAATAACAAAACAACTTTTCTTCATAATATTTTTTCCTATCTGTGTTCTGGATAAGCGATTACCTGGAGCAATAAAAATCGAGGGTAGGTAGTGGGGGACGGTAAAAGTCTGAATCCTCGAACGAATTTTGGCACATGTCTTCCTCGTTAATAACAAAACAACTTTTCTTCATAATATTTTTCCTATCTGTGTTCTGGATAAGCGATTACCTGGAGCAATAAAAAATCGAGGGTAGGTAGTGGGGGACGGTAAAAGTCTGAATTCTCGAACGAATTTTGGCACATGTCTTCCTCGTTAATAACAAAACAACTTTTCTTCATAATATTTTTTCCTATCTGTGTTCTGGATAAGCGATTACCTGGAGCAATAAAAATCGAGGGTAGGTAGTGGGGACGGTAAAAGTCTGAATCCTCGAACGAATTTTGGCACATGTCTTCCTCGTTAATAACAAAACAACTTTTCTTCATAATATTTTTTCCTATCTGTGTTCTGGATAAGCGATTACCTGGAGCAATAAAAATCGAGGGTAGGTAGTGGGGACGGTAAAAGTCTGAATCCTCGAACGAATTTTGGCACATGTCTTCCTCGTTAATAACAAAACAACTTTTCTTCATAATATTTTTTCCTATCTGTGTTCTGGATAAGCGATTACCTGGAGCAATAAAAATCGAGGGTAGGTAGTGGGGACGGTAAAAGTCTGAATCCTCGAACGAATTTTGGCACATGTCTTCCTCGTTAATAACAAAACAACTTTTCTTCATAATATTTTTCCCTATCTGTGTTCTGGATAAGCGATTACCTGGAGCAATAAAAAATCGAGGGTAGGTAGTGGGGACGGTAAAAGTCTGAATCCTCGAACGAATTTTGGCACATGTCTTCCTCGTTAATAACAAAACAACTTTTCTTCATAATATTTTTTCCTATCTGTGTTCTGGATAAGCGATTACCTGGAGCAATAAAAATCGAGGGTAGGTAGTGGGGACGGTAAAAGTCTGAATCCTCGAACGAATTTTGGCACATGTCTTCCTCGTTAATAACAAAACAACTTTTCTTCATAATATTTTTTCCTATCTGTGTTCTGGATAAGCGATTACCTGGAGCAATAAAAATCGAGGGTAGGTAGTGGGGACGGTAAAAGTCTGAATCCTCGAACGAATTTTGGCACATGTCTTCCTCGTTAATAACAAAACAACTTTTCTTCATAATATTTTTTCCTATCTGTGTTCTGGATAAGCGATTACCTGGAGCAATAAAAATCGAGGGTAGGTAGTGGGGACGGTAAAAGTCTGAATCCTCGAACGAATTTTGGCACATGTCTTCCTCGTTAATAACAAAACAACTTTTCTTCATAATATTTTTTCCTATCTGTGTTCTGGATAAGCGATTACCTGGAGCAATAAAAAATCGAGGGTAGGTAGTGGTGGGGACGGTAAAAGTCTGAATCCTCGAACGAATTTTGGCACATGTCTTCCTCGTTAATAACAAAACAACTTTTCTTCATAATATTTTTTCCTATCTGTGTTCTGGATAAGCGATTACCTGGAGCAATAAAAAATCGAGGGTAGGTAGTGGGGACGGTAAAAGTCTGAATCCTCGAACGAATTTTGGCACATGTCTTCCTCGTTAATAACAAAACAACTTTTCTTCATAATATTTTTTCCTATCTGTGTTCTGGATAAGCGATTACCTGGAGCAATAAAAATCGAGGGTAGGTAGTGGGGACGGTAAAAGTCTGAATCCTCGAACGAATTTTGGCACATGTCTTCCTCGTTAATAACAAAACAACTTTTCTTCATAATATTTTTCCTATCTGTGTTCTGGATAAGCGATTACCTGGAGCAATAAAAAATCGAGGGTAGGTAGTGGGGACGGTAAAAGTCTGAATCCTCGAACGAATTTTGGCACATGTCTTCCTCGTTAATAACAAAACAACTTTTCTTCATAATATTTTTTCCTATCTGTGTTCTGGATAAGCGATTACCTGGAGCAATAAAAAATCGAGGGTAGGTAGTGGGGACGGTAAAAGTCTGAATCCTCGAACGAATTTTGGCACATGTCTTCCTCGTTAATAACAAAACAACTTTTCTTCATAATATTTTTTCCTATCTGTGTTCTGGATAAGCGATTACCTGGAGCAATAAAAAATCGAGGGTAGGTAGTGGGGACGGTAAAAGTCTGAATCCTCGAACGAATTTTGGCACATGTCTTCCTCGTTAATAACAAAACAACTTTTCTTCATAATATTTTTTCCTATCTGTGTTCTGGATAAGCGATTACCTGGAGCAATAAAAAATCGAGGGTAGGTAGTGGGGGACGGTAAAAGTCTGAATCCTCGAACGAATTTTGGCACATGTCTTCCTCGTTAATAACAAAACAACTTTTCTTCATAATATTTTTTCCTATCTGTGTTCTGGATAAGCGATTACCTGGAGCAATAAAAAATCGAGGGTAGGTAGTGGGGACGGTAAAAGTCTGAATCCTCGAACGAATTTTGGCACATGTCTTCCTCGTTAATAACAAAACAACTTTTCTTCATAATATTTTTTCCTATCTGTGTTCTGGATAAGCGATTACCTGGAGCAATAAAAAATCGAGGGTAGGTAGTGGGGGACGGTAAAAGTCTGAATCCTCGAACGAATTTTGGCACATGTCTTCCTCGTTAATAACAAAACAACTTTTCTTCATAATATTTTTTCCTATCTGTGTTCTGGATAAGCGATTACCTGGAGCAATAAAAAATCGAGGGTAGGTAGTGGGGGACGGTAAAAGTCTGAATCCTCGAACGAATTTTGGCACATGTCTTCCTCGTTAATAACAAAACAACTTTTCTTCATAATATTTTTTCCTATCTGTGTTCTGGATAAGCGATTACCTGGAGCAATAAAAATCGAGGGTAGGTAGTGGGGGACGGTAAAAGTCTGAATCCTCGAACGAATTTTGGCACATGTCTTCCTCGTTAATAACAAAACAACTTTTCTTCATAATATTTTTTCCTATCTGTGTTCTGGATAAGCGATTACCTGGAGCAATAAAAAATCGAGGGTAGGTAGTGGGGACGGTAAAAGTCTGAATCCTCGAACGAATTTTGGCACATGTCTTCCTCGTTAATAACAAAACAACTTTTCTTCATAATATTTTTTCCTATCTGTGTTCTGGATAAGCGATTACCTGGAGCAATAAAAATCGAGGGTAGGTAGTGGGGGACGGTAAAAGTCTGAATCCTCGAACGAATTTTGGCACATGTCTTCCTCGTTAATAACAAAACAACTTTTCTTCATAATATTTTTTCCTATCTGTGTTCTGGATAAGCGATTACCTGGAGCAATAAAAAATCGAGGGTAGGTAGTGGGGGACGGTAAAAGTCTGAATCCTCGAACGAATTTTGGCACATGTCTTCCTCGTTAATAACAAAACAACTTTTCTTCATAATATTTTTTCCTATCTGTGTTCTGGATAAGCGATTACCTGGAGCAATAAAAATCGAGGGTAGGTAGTGGGGGACGGTAAAAGTCTGAATCCTCGAACGAATTTTGGCACATGTCTTCCTCGTTAATAACAAAACAACTTTTCTTCATAATATTTTTTCCTATCTGTGTTCTGGATAAGCGATTACCTGGAGCAATAAAAAATCGAGGGTAGGTAGTGGGGGACGGTAAAAGTCTGAATCCTCGAACGAATTTTGGCACATGTCTTCCTCGTTAATAACAAAACAACTTTTCTTCATAATATTTTTTCCTATCTGTGTTCTGGATAAGCGATTACCTGGAGCAATAAAAAATCGAGGGTAGGTAGTGGGGGACGGTAAAAGTCTGAATCCTCGAACGAATTTTGGCACATGTCTTCCTCGTTAATAACAAAACAACTTTTCTTCATAATATTTTTTCCTATCTGTGTTCTGGATAAGCGATTACCTGGAGCAATAAAAATCGAGGGTAGGTAGTGGGGGACGGTAAAAGTCTGAATCCTCGAACGAATTTTGGCACATGTCTTCCTCGTTAATAACAAAACAACTTTTCTTCATAATATTTTTTCCTATCTGTGTTCTGGATAAGCGATTACCTGGAGCAATAAAAATCGAGGGTAGGTAGTGGGGGACGGTAAAAGTCTGAATCCTCGAACGAATTTTGGCACATGTCTTCCTCGTTAATAACAAAACAACTTTTCTTCATAATATTTTTTCCTATCTGTGTTCTGGATAAGCGATTACCTGGAGCAATAAAAAATCGAGGGTAGGTAGTGGGGGACGGTAAAAGTCTGAATCCTCGAACGAATTTTGGCACATGTCTTCCTCGTTAATAACAAAACAACTTTTCTTCATAATATTTTTTCCTATCTGTGTTCTGGATAAGCGATTACCTGGAGCAATAAAAAATCGAGGGTAGGTAGTGGGGGACGGTAAAAGTCTGAATCCTCGAACGAATTTTGGCACATGTCTTCCTCGTTAATAACAAAACAACTTTTCTTCATAATATTTTTTCCTATCTGTGTTCTGGATAAGCGATTACCTGGAGCAATAAAAAATCGAGGGTAGGTAGTGGGGGACGGTAAAAGTCTGAATCCTCGAACGAATTTTGGCACATGTCTTCCTCGTTAATAACAAAACAACTTTTCTTCATAATATTTTTTCCTATCTGTGTTCTGGATAAGCGATTACCTGGAGCAATAAAAAATCGAGGGTAGGTAGTGGGGGACGGTAAAAGTCTGAATCCTCGAACGAATTTTGGCACATGTCTTCCTCGTTAATAACAAAACAACTTTTCTTCATAATATTTTTTCCTATCTGTGTTCTGGATAAGCGATTACCTGGAGCAATAAAAATCGAGGGTAGGTAGTGGGGGACGGTAAAAGTCTGAATCCTCGAACGAATTTTGGCACATGTCTTCCTCGTTAATAACAAAACAACTTTTCTTCATAATATTTTTTCCTATCTGTGTTCTGGATAAGCGATTACCTGGAGCAATAAAAAATCGAGGGTAGGTAGTGGGGGACGGTAAAAGTCTGAATCCTCGAACGAATTTTGGCACATGTCTTCCTCGTTAATAACAAAACAACTTTTCTTCATAATATTTTTTCCTATCTGTGTTCTGGATAAGCGATTACCTGGAGCAATAAAAAATCGAGGGTAGGTAGTGGGGGACGGTAAAAGTCTGAATCCTCGAACGAATTTTGGCACATGTCTTCCTCGTTAATAACAAAACAACTTTTCTTCATAATATTTTTTCCTATCTGTGTTCTGGATAAGCGATTACCTGGAGCAATAAAAAATCGAGGGTAGGTAGTGGGGGACGGTAAAAGTCTGAATCCTCGAACGAATTTTGGCACATGTCTTCCTCGTTAATAACAAAACAACTTTTCTTCATAATATTTTTTCCTATCTGTGTTCTGGATAAGCGATTACCTGGAGCAATAAAAAATCGAGGGTAGGTAGTGGGGGACGGTAAAAGTCTGAATCCTCGAACGAATTTTGGCACATGTCTTCCTCGTTAATAACAAAACAACTTTTCTTCATAATATTTTTTCCTATCTGTGTTCTGGATAAGCGATTACCTGGAGCAATAAAAAATCGAGGGTAGGTAGTGGGGGACGGTAAAAGTCTGAATCCTCGAACGAATTTTGGCACATGTCTTCCTCGTTAATGACAAAACAACTTTTCTTCATAATATTTTTCCTATCTGTGTTCTGGATAAGCGATTACCTGGAGCAATAAAAAATCGAGGGTAGGTAGTGGGGACGGTAAAAGTCTGAATCCTCGAACGAATTTTGGCACATGTCTTCCTCGTTAATAACAAAACAACTTTTCTTCATAATATTTTTTCCTATCTGTGTTCTGGATAAGCGATTACCTGGAGCAATAGAAAATCGAGGGTAGGTAGTGGGGGACGGTAAAAGTCTGAATCCTCGAACGAATTTTGGCACATGTCTTCCTCGTTAATAACAAAACAACTTTTCTTCATAATATTTTTTCCTATCTGTGTTCTGGATAAGCGATTACCTGGAGCAATAAAAAATCGAGGGTAGGTAGTGGGGGACGGTAAAAGTCTGAATCCTCGAACGAATTTTGGCACATGTCTTCCTCGTTAATAACAAAACAACTTTTCTTCATAATATTTTTTCCTATCTGTGTTCTGGATAAGCGATTACCTGGAGCAATAAAAAATCGAGGGTAGGTAGTGGGGGACGGTAAAAGTCTGAATCCTCGAACGAATTTTGGCACATGTCTTCCTCGTTAATAACAAAACAACTTTTCTTCATAATATTTTTTCCTATCTGTGTTCTGGATAAGCGATTACCTGGAGCAATAAAAAATCGAGGGTAGGTAGTGGGGGACGGTAAAAGTCTGAATCCTCGAACGAATTTTGGCACATGTCTTCCTCGTTAATAACAAAACAACTTTTCTTCATAATATTTTTTCCTATCTGTGTTCTGGATAAGCGATTACCTGGAGCAATAAAAAATCGAGGGTAGGTAGTGGGGACGGTAAAAGTCTGAATCCTCGAACGAATTTTGGCACATGTCTTCCTCGTTAATAACAAAACAACTTTTCTTCATAATATTTTTTCCTATCTGTGTTCTGGATAAGCGATTACCTGGAGCAATAAAAAATCGAGGGTAGGTAGTGGGGGACGGTAAAAGTCTGAATCCTCGAACGAATTTTGGCACATGTCTTCCTCGTTAATAACAAAACAACTTTTCTTCATAATATTTTTTCCTATCTGTGTTCTGGATAAGCGATTACCTGGAGCAATAAAAAATCGAGGGTAGGTAGTGGGGGACGGTAAAAGTCTGAATCCTCGAACGAATTTTGGCACATGTCTTCCTCGTTAATAACAAAACAACTTTTCTTCATAATATTTTTTCCTATCTGTGTTCTGGATAAGCGATTACCTGGAGCAATAGAAAATCGAGGGTAGGTAGTGGGGGACGGTAAAAGTCTGAATCCTCGAACGAATTTTGGCACATGTCTTCCTCGTTAATAACAAAACAACTTTTCTTCATAATATTTTTTCCTATCTGTGTTCTGGATAAGCGATTACCTGGAGCAATAAAAAATCGAGGGTAGGTAGTGGGGGACGGTAAAAGTCTGAATCCTCGAACGAATTTTGGCACATGTCTTCCTCGTTAATAACAAAACAACTTTTCTTCATAATATTTTTTCCTATCTGTGTTCTGGATAAGCGATTACCTGGAGCAATAGAAAATCGAGGGTAGGTAGTGGGGGACGGTAAAAGTCTGAATCCTCGAACGAATTTTGGCACATGTCTTCCTCGTTAATAACAAAACAACTTTTCTTCATAATATTTTTTCCTATCTGTGTTCTGGATAAGCGATTACCTGGAGCAATAAAAAATCGAGGGTAGGTAGTGGGGGACGGTAAAAGTCTGAATCCTCGAACGAATTTTGGCACATGTCTTCCTCGTTAATAACAAAACAACTTTTCTTCATAATATTTTTTCCTATCTGTGTTCTGGATAAGCGATTACCTGGAGCAATAAAAAATCGAGGGTAGGTAGTGGGGGACGGTAAAAGTCTGAATCCTCGAACGAATTTTGGCACATGTCTTCCTCGTTAATAACAAAACAACTTTTCTTCATAATATTTTTTCCTATCTGTGTTCTGGATAAGCGATTACCTGGAGCAATAAAAAATCGAGGGTAGGTAGTGGGGGACGGTAAAAGTCTGAATTCTCGAACGAATTTTGGCACATGTCTTCCTCGTTAATAACAAAACAACTTTTCTTCATAATATTTTTTCCTATCTGTGTTCTGGATAAGCGATTACCTGGAGCAATAAAAATCGAGGGTAGGTAGTGGGGGACGGTAAAAGTCTGAATCCTCGAACGAATTTTGGCACATGTCTTCCTCGTTAATAACAAAACAACTTTTCTTCATAATATTTTTTCCTATCTGTGTTCTGGATAAGCGATTACCTGGAGCAATAAAAAATCGAGGGTAGGTAGTGGGGGACGGTAAAAGTCTGAATCCTCGAACGAATTTTGGCACATGTCTTCCTCGTTAATAACAAAACAACTTTTCTTCATAATATTTTTTCCTATCTGTGTTCTGGATAAGCGATTACCTGGAGCAATAAAAAATCGAGGGTAGGTAGTGGGGGACGGTAAAAGTCTGAATCCTCGAACGAATTTTGGCACATGTCTTCCTCGTTAATAACAAAACAACTTTTCTTCATAATATTTTTTCCTATCTGTGTTCTGGATAAGCGATTACCTGGAGCAATAAAAATCGAGGGTAGGTAGTGGGGGACGGTAAAAGTCTGAATCCTCGAACGAATTTTGGCACATGTCTTCCTCGTTAATAACAAAACAACTTTTCTTCATAATATTTTTTCCTATCTGTGTTCTGGATAAGCGATTACCTGGAGCAATAAAAAATCGAGGGTAGGTAGTGGGGGACGGTAAAAGTCTGAATCCTCGAACGAATTTTGGCACATGTCTTCCTCGTTAATAACAAAACAACTTTTCTTCATAATATTTTTTCCTATCTGTGTTCTGGATAAGCGATTACCTGGAGCAATAAAAATCGAGGGTAGGTAGTGGGGGACGGTAAAAGTCTGAATCCTCGAACGAATTTTGGCACATGTCTTCCTCGTTAATAACAAAACAACTTTTCTTCATAATATTTTTTCCTATCTGTGTTCTGGATAAGCGATTACCTGGAGCAATAAAAAATCGAGGGTAGGTAGTGGGGGACGGTAAAAGTCTGAATCCTCGAACGAATTTTGGCACATGTCTTCCTCGTTAATAACAAAACAACTTTTCTTCATAATATTTTTTCCTATCTGTGTTCTGGATAAGCGATTACCTGGAGCAATAAAAATCGAGGGTAGGTAGTGGGGACGGTAAAAGTCTGAATCCTCGAACGAATTTTGGCACATGTCTTCCTCGTTAATAACAAAACAACTTTTCTTCATAATATTTTTTCCTATCTGTGTTCTGGATAAGCGATTACCTGGAGCAATAAAAATCGAGGGTAGGTAGTGGGGGACGGTAAAAGTCTGAATCCTCGAACGAATTTTGGCACATGTCTTCCTCGTTAATAACAAAACAACTTTTCTTCATAATATTTTTTCCTATCTGTGTTCTGGATAAGCGATTACCTGGAGCAATAAAAATCGAGGGTAGGTAGTGGGGGACGGTAAAAGTCTGAATCCTCGAACGAATTTTGGCACATGTCTTCCTCGTTAATAACAAAACAACTTTTCTTCATAATATTTTTTCCTATCTGTGTTCTGGATAAGCGATTACCTGGAGCAATAAAAAATCGAGGGTAGGTAGTGGGGGACGGTAAAAGTCTGAATCCTCGAACGAATTTTGGCACATGTCTTCCTCGTTAATAACAAAACAACTTTTCTTCATAATATTTTTTCCTATCTGTGTTCTGGATAAGCGATTACCTGGAGCAATAAAAATCGAGGGTAGGTAGTGGGGGACGGTAAAAGTCTGAATCCTCGAACGAATTTTGGCACATGTCTTCCTCGTTAATAACAAAACAACTTTTCTTCATAATATTTTTTCCTATCTGTGTTCTGGATAAGCGATTACCTGGAGCAATAAAAAATCGAGGGTAGGTAGTGGGGACGGTAAAAGTCTGAATCCTCGAACGAATTTTGGCACATGTCTTCCTCGTTAATAACAAAACAACTTTTCTTCATAATATTTTTTCCTATCTGTGTTCTGGATAAGCGATTACCTGGAGCAATAAAAATCGAGGGTAGGTAGTGGGGGACGGTAAAAGTCTGAATCCTCGAACGAATTTTGGCACATGTCTTCCTCGTTAATAACAAAACAACTTTTCTTCATAATATTTTTTCCTATCTGTGTTCTGGATAAGCGATTACCTGGAGCAATAAAAAATCGAGGGTAGGTAGTGGGGGACGGTAAAAGTCTGAATCCTCGAACGAATTTTGGCACATGTCTTCCTCGTTAATAACAAAACAACTTTTCTTCATAATATTTTTTCCTATCTGTGTTCTGGATAAGCGATTACCTGGAGCAATAAAAAATCGAGGGTAGGTAGTGGGGGACGGTAAAAGTCTGAATCCTCGAACGAATTTTGGCACATGTCTTCCTCGTTAATAACAAAACAACTTTTCTTCATAATATTTTTTCCTATCTGTGTTCTGGATAAGCGATTACCTGGAGCAATAAAAAATCGAGGGTAGGTAGTGGGGGACGGTAAAAGTCTGAATCCTCGAACGAATTTTGGCACATGTCTTCCTCGTTAATAACAAAACAACTTTTCTTCATAATATTTTTTCCTATCTGTGTTCTGGATAAGCGATTACCTGGAGCAATAAAAATCGAGGGTAGGTAGTGGGGGACGGTAAAAGTCTGAATCCTCGAACGAATTTTGGCACATGTCTTCCTCGTTAATAACAAAACAACTTTTCTTCATAATATTTTTTCCTATCTGTGTTCTGGATAAGCGATTACCTGGAGCAATAAAAATCGAGGGTAGGTAGTGGGGGACGGTAAAAGTCTGAATCCTCGAACGAATTTTGGCACATGTCTTCCTCGTTAATAACAAAACAACTTTTCTTCATAATATTTTTTCCTATCTGTGTTCTGGATAAGCGATTACCTGGAGCAATAAAAAATCGAGGGTAGGTAGTGGGGGACGGTAAAAGTCTGAATCCTCGAACGAATTTTGGCACATGTCTTCCTCGTTAATAACAAAACAACTTTTCTTCATAATATTTTTTCCTATCTGTGTTCTGGATAAGCGATTACCTGGAGCAATAAAAAATCGAGGGTAGGTAGTGGGGGACGGTAAAAGTCTGAATCCTCGAACGAATTTTGGCACATGTCTTCCTCGTTAATAACAAAACAACTTTTCTTCATAATATTTTTTCCTATCTGTGTTCTGGATAAGCGATTACCTGGAGCAATAAAAAATCGAGGGTAGGTAGTGGGGACGGTAAAAGTCTGAATCCTCGAACGAATTTTGGCACATGTCTTCCTCGTTAATAACAAAACAACTTTTCTTCATAATATTTTTTCCTATCTGTGTTCTGGATAAGCGATTACCTGGAGCAATAAAAAATCGAGGGTAGGTAGTGGGGGACGGTAAAAGTCTGAATCCTCGAACGAATTTTGGCACATGTCTTCCTCGTTAATAACAAAACAACTTTTCTTCATAATATTTTTTCCTATCTGTGTTCTGGATAAGCGATTACCTGGAGCAATAAAAAATCGAGGGTAGGTAGTGGGGACGGTAAAAGTCTGAATCCTCGAACGAATTTTGGCACATGTCTTCCTCGTTAATAACAAAACAACTTTTCTTCATAATATTTTTTCCTATCTGTGTTCTGGATAAGCGATTACCTGGAGCAATAAAAAATCGAGGGTAGGTAGTGGGGGACGGTAAAAGTCTGAATCCTCGAACGAATTTTGGCACATGTCTTCCTCGTTAATAACAAAACAACTTTTCTTCATAATATTTTTTCCTATCTGTGTTCTGGATAAGCGATTACCTGGAGCAATAAAAAATCGAGGGTAGGTAGTGGGGGACGGTAAAAGTCTGAATCCTCGAACGAATTTTGGCACATGTCTTCCTCGTTAATAACAAAACAACTTTTCTTCATAATATTTTTTCCTATCTGTGTTCTGGATAAGCGATTACCTGGAGCAATAAAAAATCGAGGGTAGGTAGTGGGGGACGGTAAAAGTCTGAATCCTCGAACGAATTTTGGCACATGTCTTCCTCGTTAATAACAAAACAACTTTTCTTCATAATATTTTTTCCTATCTGTGTTCTGGATAAGCGATTACCTGGAGCAATAAAAAATCGAGGGTAGGTAGTGGGGGACGGTAAAAGTCTGAATCCTCGAACGAATTTTGGCACATGTCTTCCTCGTTAATAACAAAACAACTTTTCTTCATAATATTTTTTCCTATCTGTGTTCTGGATAAGCGATTACCTGGAGCAATAAAAAATCGAGGGTAGGTAGTGGGGACGGTAAAAGTCTGAATCCTCGAACGAATTTTGGCACATGTCTTCCTCGTTAATAACAAAACAACTTTTCTTCATAATATTTTTTCCTATCTGTGTTCTGGATAAGCGATTACCTGGAGCAATAAAAATCGAGGGTAGGTAGTGGGGGACGGTAAAAGTCTGAATCCTCGAACGAATTTTGGCACATGTCTTCCTCGTTAATAACAAAACAACTTTTCTTCATAATATTTTTTCCTATCTGTGTTCTGGATAAGCGATTACCTGGAGCAATAAAAATCGAGGGTAGGTAGTGGGGGACGGTAAAAGTCTGAATCCTCGAACGAATTTTGGCACATGTCTTCCTCGTTAATAACAAAACAACTTTTCTTCATAATATTTTTTCCTATCTGTGTTCTGGATAAGCGATTACCTGGAGCAATAAAAATCGAGGGTAGGTAGTGGGGGACGGTAAAAGTCTGAATCCTCGAACGAATTTTGGCACATGTCTTCCTCGTTAATAACAAAACAACTTTTCTTCATAATATTTTTTCCTATCTGTGTTCTGGATAAGCGATTACCTGGAGCAATAAAAATCGAGGGTAGGTAGTGGGGACGGTAAAAGTCTGAATCCTCGAACGAATTTTGGCACATGTCTTCCTCGTTAATAACAAAACAACTTTTCTTCATAATATTTTTTCCTATCTGTGTTCTGGATAAGCGATTACCTGGAGCAATAAAAAATCGAGGGTAGGTAGTGGGGGACGGTAAAAGTCTGAATCCTCGAACGAATTTTGGCACATGTCTTCCTCGTTAATAACAAAACAACTTTTCTTCATAATATTTTTTCCTATCTGTGTTCTGGATAAGCGATTACCTGGAGCAATAAAAAATCGAGGGTAGGTAGTGGGGGACGGTAAAAGTCTGAATCCTCGAACGAATTTTGGCACATGTCTTCCTCGTTAATAACAAAACAACTTTTCTTCATAATATTTTTTCCTATCTGTGTTCTGGATAAGCGATTACCTGGAGCAATAAAAATCGAGGGTAGGTAGTGGGGGACGGTAAAAGTCTGAATCCTCGAACGAATTTTGGCACATGTCTTCCTCGTTAATAACAAAACAACTTTTCTTCATAATATTTTTTCCTATCTGTGTTCTGGATAAGCGATTACCTGGAGCAATAAAAAATCGAGGGTAGGTAGTGGGGGACGGTAAAAGTCTGAATCCTCGAACGAATTTTGGCACATGTCTTCCTCGTTAATAACAAAACAACTTTTCTTCATAATATTTTTTCCTATCTGTGTTCTGGATAAGCGATTACCTGGAGCAATAAAAAATCGAGGGTAGGTAGTGGGGGACGGTAAAAGTCTGAATCCTCGAACGAATTTTGGCACATGTCTTCCTCGTTAATAACAAAACAACTTTTCTTCATAATATTTTTTCCTATCTGTGTTCTGGATAAGCGATTACCTGGAGCAATAAAAATCGAGGGTAGGTAGTGGGGGACGGTAAAAGTCTGAATCCTCGAACGAATTTTGGCACATGTCTTCCTCGTTAATAACAAAACAACTTTTCTTCATAATATTTTTTCCTATCTGTGTTCTGGATAAGCGATTACCTGGAGCAATAAAAAATCGAGGGTAGGTAGTGGGGGACGGTAAAAGTCTGAATCCTCGAACGAATTTTGGCACATGTCTTCCTCGTTAATAACAAAACAACTTTTCTTCATAATATTTTTTCCTATCTGTGTTCTGGATAAGCGATTACCTGGAGCAATAAAAATCGAGGGTAGGTAGTGGGGGACGGTAAAAGTCTGAATCCTCGAACGAATTTTGGCACATGTCTTCCTCGTTAATAACAAAACAACTTTTCTTCATAATATTTTTTCCTATCTGTGTTCTGGATAAGCGATTACCTGGAGCAATAAAAATCGAGGGTAGGTAGTGGGGGACGGTAAAAGTCTGAATCCTCGAACGAATTTTGGCACATGTCTTCCTCGTTAATAACAAAACAACTTTTCTTCATAATATTTTTTCCTATCTGTGTTCTGGATAAGCGATTACCTGGAGCAATAAAAATCGAGGGTAGGTAGTGGGGACGGTAAAAGTCTGAATCCTCGAACGAATTTTGGCACATGTCTTCCTCGTTAATAACAAAACAACTTTTCTTCATAATATTTTTTCCTATCTGTGTTCTGGATAAGCGATTACCTGGAGCAATAAAAAATCGAGGGTAGGTAGTGGGGGACGGTAAAAGTCTGAATCCTCGAACGAATTTTGGCACATGTCTTCCTCGTTAATAACAAAACAACTTTTCTTCATAATATTTTTTCCTATCTGTGTTCTGGATAAGCGATTACCTGGAGCAATAAAAAATCGAGGGTAGGTAGTGGGGGACGGTAAAAGTCTGAATCCTCGAACGAATTTTGGCACATGTCTTCCTCGTTAATAACAAAACAACTTTTCTTCATAATATTTTTTCCTATCTGTGTTCTGGATAAGCGATTACCTGGAGCAATAAAAAATCGAGGGTAGGTAGTGGGGGACGGTAAAAGTCTGAATCCTCGAACGAATTTTGGCACATGTCTTCCTCGTTAATAACAAAACAACTTTTCTTCATAATATTTTTTCCTATCTGTGTTCTGGATAAGCGATTACCTGGAGCAATAAAAATCGAGGGTAGGTAGTGGGGGACGGTAAAAGTCTGAATCCTCGAACGAATTTTGGCACATGTCTTCCTCGTTAATAACAAAACAACTTTTCTTCATAATATTTTTTCCTATCTGTGTTCTGGATAAGCGATTACCTGGAGCAATAAAAAATCGAGGGTAGGTAGTGGGGACGGTAAAAGTCTGAATCCTCGAACGAATTTTGGCACATGTCTTCCTCGTTAATAACAAAACAACTTTTCTTCATAATATTTTTTCCTATCTGTGTTCTGGATAAGCGATTACCTGGAGCAATAAAAAATCGAGGGTAGGTAGTGGGGGACGGTAAAAGTCTGAATCCTCGAACGAATTTTGGCACATGTCTTCCTCGTTAATAACAAAACAACTTTTCTTCATAATATTTTTTCCTATCTGTGTTCTGGATAAGCGATTACCTGGAGCAATAAAAAATCGAGGGTAGGTAGTGGGGGACGGTAAAAGTCTGAATCCTCGAACGAATTTTGGCACATGTCTTCCTCGTTAATAACAAAACAACTTTTCTTCATAATATTTTTTCCTATCTGTGTTCTGGATAAGCGATTACCTGGAGCAATAAAAATCGAGGGTAGGTAGTGGGGGACGGTAAAAGTCTGAATCCTCGAACGAATTTTGGCACATGTCTTCCTCGTTAATAACAAAACAACTTTTCTTCATAATATTTTTTCCTATCTGTGTTCTGGATAAGCGATTACCTGGAGCAATAAAAAATCGAGGGTAGGTAGTGGGGGACGGTAAAAGTCTGAATCCTCGAACGAATTTTGGCACATGTCTTCCTCGTTAATAACAAAACAACTTTTCTTCATAATATTTTTTCCTATCTGTGTTCTGGATAAGCGATTACCTGGAGCAATAAAAATCGAGGGTAGGTAGTGGGGGACGGTAAAAGTCTGAATCCTCGAACGAATTTTGGCACATGTCTTCCTCGTTAATAACAAAACAACTTTTCTTCATAATATTTTTTCCTATCTGTGTTCTGGATAAGCGATTACCTGGAGCAATAAAAATCGAGGGTAGGTAGTGGGGGACGGTAAAAGTCTGAATCCTCGAACGAATTTTGGCACATGTCTTCCTCGTTAATAACAAAACAACTTTTCTTCATAATATTTTTTCCTATCTGTGTTCTGGATAAGCGATTACCTGGAGCAATAAAAAATCGAGGGTAGGTAGTGGGGGACGGTAAAAGTCTGAATCCTCGAACGAATTTTGGCACATGTCTTCCTCGTTAATAACAAAACAACTTTTCTTCATAATATTTTTTCCTATCTGTGTTCTGGATAAGCGATTACCTGGAGCAATAAAAAATCGAGGGTAGGTAGTGGGGACGGTAAAAGTCTGAATCCTCGAACGAATTTTGGCACATGTCTTCCTCGTTAATAACAAAACAACTTTTCTTCATAATATTTTTTCCTATCTGTGTTCTGGATAAGCGATTACCTGGAGCAATAAAAAATCGAGGGTAGGTAGTGGGGGACGGTAAAAGTCTGAATCCTCGAACGAATTTTGGCACATGTCTTCCTCGTTAATAACAAAACAACTTTTCTTCATAATATTTTTTCCTATCTGTGTTCTGGATAAGCGATTACCTGGAGCAATAAAAAATCGAGGGTAGGTAGTGGGGGACGGTAAAAGTCTGAATCCTCGAACGAATTTTGGCACATGTCTTCCTCGTTAATAACAAAACAACTTTTCTTCATAATATTTTTTCCTATCTGTGTTCTGGATAAGCGATTACCTGGAGCAATAAAAATCGAGGGTAGGTAGTGGGGGACGGTAAAAGTCTGAATCCTCGAACGAATTTTGGCACATGTCTTCCTCGTTAATAACAAAACAACTTTTCTTCATAATATTTTTTCCTATCTGTGTTCTGGATAAGCGATTACCTGGAGCAATAAAAATCGAGGGTAGGTAGTGGGGGACGGTAAAAGTCTGAATCCTCGAACGAATTTTGGCACATGTCTTCCTCGTTAATAACAAAACAACTTTTCTTCATAATATTTTTTCCTATCTGTGTTCTGGATAAGCGATTACCTGGAGCAATAAAAAATCGAGGGTAGGTAGTGGGGGACGGTAAAAGTCTGAATCCTCGAACGAATTTTGGCACATGTCTTCCTCGTTAATAACAAAACAACTTTTCTTCATAATATTTTTTCCTATCTGTGTTCTGGATAAGCGATTACCTGGAGCAATAAAAAATCGAGGGTAGGTAGTGGGGGACGGTAAAAGTCTGAATCCTCGAACGAATTTTGGCACATGTCTTCCTCGTTAATAACAAAACAACTTTTCTTCATAATATTTTTTCCTATCTGTGTTCTGGATAAGCGATTACCTGGAGCAATAAAAAATCGAGGGTAGGTAGTGGGGGACGGTAAAAGTCTGAATCCTCGAACGAATTTTGGCACATGTCTTCCTCGTTAATAACAAAACAACTTTTCTTCATAATATTTTTTCCTATCTGTGTTCTGGATAAGCGATTACCTGGAGCAATAAAAAATCGAGGGTAGGTAGTGGGGGACGGTAAAAGTCTGAATCCTCGAACGAATTTTGGCACATGTCTTCCTCGTTAATAACAAAACAACTTTTCTTCATAATATTTTTTCCTATCTGTGTTCTGGATAAGCGATTACCTGGAGCAATAAAAATCGAGGGTAGGTAGTGGGGGACGGTAAAAGTCTGAATCCTCGAACGAATTTTGGCACATGTCTTCCTCGTTAATAACAAAACAACTTTTCTTCATAATATTTTTTCCTATCTGTGTTCTGGATAAGCGATTACCTGGAGCAATAAAAAATCGAGGGTAGGTAGTGGGGGACGGTAAAAGTCTGAATCCTCGAACGAATTTTGGCACATGTCTTCCTCGTTAATAACAAAACAACTTTTCTTCATAATATTTTTTCCTATCTGTGTTCTGGATAAGCGATTACCTGGAGCAATAAAAAATCGAGGGTAGGTAGTGGGGACGGTAAAAGTCTGAATCCTCGAACGAATTTTGGCACATGTCTTCCTCGTTAATAACAAAACAACTTTTCTTCATAATATTTTTTCCTATCTGTGTTCTGGATAAGCGATTACCTGGAGCAATAAAAAATCGAGGGTAGGTAGTGGGGGACGGTAAAAGTCTGAATCCTCGAACGAATTTTGGCACATGTCTTCCTCGTTAATAACAAAACAACTTTTCTTCATAATATTTTTTCCTATCTGTGTTCTGGATAAGCGATTACCTGGAGCAATAAAAATCGAGGGTAGGTAGTGGGGGACGGTAAAAGTCTGAATCCTCGAACGAATTTTGGCACATGTCTTCCTCGTTAATAACAAAACAACTTTTCTTCATAATATTTTTTCCTATCTGTGTTCTGGATAAGCGATTACCTGGAGCAATAAAAAATCGAGGGTAGGTAGTGGGGGACGGTAAAAGTCTGAATCCTCGAACGAATTTTGGCACATGTCTTCCTCGTTAATAACAAAACAACTTTTCTTCATAATATTTTTTCCTATCTGTGTTCTGGATAAGCGATTACCTGGAGCAATAAAAAATCGAGGGTAGGTAGTGGGGGACGGTAAAAGTCTGAATCCTCGAACGAATTTTGGCACATGTCTTCCTCGTTAATAACAAAACAACTTTTCTTCATAATATTTTTTCCTATCTGTGTTCTGGATAAGCGATTACCTGGAGCAATAAAAAATCGAGGGTAGGTAGTGGGGACGGTAAAAGTCTGAATCCTCGAACGAATTTTGGCACATGTCTTCCTCGTTAATAACAAAACAACTTTTCTTCATAATATTTTTTCCTATCTGTGTTCTGGATAAGCGATTACCTGGAGCAATAAAAATCGAGGGTAGGTAGTGGGGGACGGTAAAAGTCTGAATCCTCGAACGAATTTTGGCACATGTCTTCCTCGTTAATAACAAAACAACTTTTCTTCTTCTTCATAATATTTTTTCCTATCTGTGTTCTGGATAAGCGATTACCTGGAGCAATAAAAAATCGAGGGTAGGTAGTGGGGGACGGTAAAAGTCTGAATCCTCGAACGAATTTTGGCACATGTCTTCCTCGTTAATAACAAAACAACTTTTCTTCATAATATTTTTTCCTATCTGTGTTCTGGATAAGCGATTACCTGGAGCAATAAAAATCGAGGGTAGGTAGTGGGGGACGGTAAAAGTCTGAATCCTCGAACGAATTTTGGCACATGTCTTCCTCGTTAATAACAAAACAACTTTTCTTCATAATATTTTTTCCTATCTGTGTTCTGGATAAGCGATTACCTGGAGCAATAAAAATCGAGGGTAGGTAGTGGGGGACGGTAAAAGTCTGAATCCTCGAACGAATTTTGGCACATGTCTTCCTCGTTAATAACAAAACAACTTTTCTTCATAATATTTTTTCCTATCTGTGTTCTGGATAAGCGATTACCTGGAGCAATAAAAAATCGAGGGTAGGTAGTGGGGGACGGTAAAAGTCTGAATCCTCGAACGAATTTTGGCACATGTCTTCCTCGTTAATAACAAAACAACTTTTCTTCATAATATTTTTTCCTATCTGTGTTCTGGATAAGCGATTACCTGGAGCAATAAAAAATCGAGGGTAGGTAGTGGGGGACGGTAAAAGTCTGAATCCTCGAACGAATTTTGGCACATGTCTTCCTCGTTAATAACAAAACAACTTTTCTTCATAATATTTTTTCCTATCTGTGTTCTGGATAAGCGATTACCTGGAGCAATAAAAAATCGAGGGTAGGTAGTGGGGGACGGTAAAAGTCTGAATCCTCGAACGAATTTTGGCACATGTCTTCCTCGTTAATAACAAAACAACTTTTCTTCATAATATTTTTTCCTATCTGTGTTCTGGATAAGCGATTACCTGGAGCAATAAAAAATCGAGGGTAGGTAGTGGGGGACGGTAAAAGTCTGAATCCTCGAACGAATTTTGGCACATGTCTTCCTCGTTAATAACAAAACAACTTTTCTTCATAATATTTTTTCCTATCTGTGTTCTGGATAAGCGATTACCTGGAGCAATAAAAAATCGAGGGTAGGTAGTGGGGGACGGTAAAAGTCTGAATTCTCGAACGAATTTTGGCACATGTCTTCCTCGTTAATAACAAAACAACTTTTCTTCATAATATTTTTTCCTATCTGTGTTCTGGATAAGCGATTACCTGGAGCAATAAAAATCGAGGGTAGGTAGTGGGGGACGGTAAAAGTCTGAATCCTCGAACGAATTTTGGCACATGTCTTCCTCGTTAATAACAAAACAACTTTTCTTCATAATATTTTTTCCTATCTGTGTTCTGGATAAGCGATTACCTGGAGCAATAAAAAATCGAGGGTAGGTAGTGGGGGACGGTAAAAGTCTGAATCCTCGAACGAATTTTGGCACATGTCTTCCTCGTTAATAACAAAACAACTTTTCTTCATAATATTTTTTCCTATCTGTGTTCTGGATAAGCGATTACCTGGAGCAATAAAAAATCGAGGGTAGGTAGTGGGGGACGGTAAAAGTCTGAATCCTCGAACGAATTTTGGCACATGTCTTCCTCGTTAATAACAAAACAACTTTTCTTCATAATATTTTTTCCTATCTGTGTTCTGGATAAGCGATTACCTGGAGCAATAAAAAATCGAGGGTAGGTAGTGGGGGACGGTAAAAGTCTGAATCCTCGAACGAATTTTGGCACATGTCTTCCTCGTTAATAACAAAACAACTTTTCTTCATAATATTTTTTCCTATCTGTGTTCTGGATAAGCGATTACCTGGAGCAATAAAAAATCGAGGGTAGGTAGTGGGGGACGGTAAAAGTCTGAATTCTCGAACGAATTTTGGCACATGTCTTCCTCGTTAATAACAAAACAACTTTTCTTCATAATATTTTTTCCTATCTGTGTTCTGGATAAGCGATTACCTGGAGCAATAAAAAATCGAGGGTAGGTAGTGGGGGACGGTAAAAGTCTGAATCCTCGAACGAATTTTGGCACATGTCTTCCTCGTTAATAACAAAACAACTTTTCTTCATAATATTTTTTCCTATCTGTGTTCTGGATAAGCGATTACCTGGAGCAATAGAAAATCGAGGGTAGGTAGTGGGGGACGGTAAAAGTCTGAATCCTCGAACGAATTTTGGCACATGTCTTCCTCGTTAATAACAAAACAACTTTTCTTCATAATATTTTTTCCTATCTGTGTTCTGGATAAGCGATTACCTGGAGCAATAAAAAATCGAGGGTAGGTAGTGGGGGACGGTAAAAGTCTGAATCCTCGAACGAATTTTGGCACATGTCTTCCTCGTTAATAACAAAACAACTTTTCTTCATAATATTTTTTCCTATCTGTGTTCTGGATAAGCGATTACCTGGAGCAATAAAAAATCGAGGGTAGGTAGTGGGGGACGGTAAAAGTCTGAATCCTCGAACGAATTTTGGCACATGTCTTCCTCGTTAATAACAAAACAACTTTTCTTCATAATATTTTTTCCTATCTGTGTTCTGGATAAGCGATTACCTGGAGCAATAAAAATCGAGGGTAGGTAGTGGGGGACGGTAAAAGTCTGAATTCTCGAACGAATTTTGGCACATGTCTTCCTCGTTAATAACAAAACAACTTTTCTTCATAATATTTTTTCCTATCTGTGTTCTGGATAAGCGATTACCTGGAGCAATAAAAAATCGAGGGTAGGTAGTGGGGGACGGTAAAAGTCTGAATCCTCGAACGAATTTTGGCACATGTCTTCCTCGTTAATAACAAAACAACTTTTCTTCATAATATTTTTTCCTATCTGTGTTCTGGATAAGCGATTACCTGGAGCAATAGAAAATCGAGGGTAGGTAGTGGGGGACGGTAAAAGTCTGAATCCTCGAACGAATTTTGGCACATGTCTTCCTCGTTAATAACAAAACAACTTTTCTTCATAATATTTTTTCCTATCTGTGTTCTGGATAAGCGATTACCTGGAGCAATAAAAATCGAGGGTAGGTAGTGGGGGACGGTAAAAGTCTGAATCCTCGAACGAATTTTGGCACATGTCTTCCTCGTTAATAACAAAACAACTTTTCTTCATAATATTTTTTCCTATCTGTGTTCTGGATAAGCGATTACCTGGAGCAATAAAAAATCGAGGGTAGGTAGTGGGGGACGGTAAAAGTCTGAATCCTCGAACGAATTTTGGCACATGTCTTCCTCGTTAATAACAAAACAACTTTTCTTCATAATATTTTTTCCTATCTGTGTTCTGGATAAGCGATTACCTGGAGCAATAAAAAATCGAGGGTAGGTAGTGGGGGACGGTAAAAGTCTGAATTCTCGAACGAATTTTGGCACATGTCTTCCTCGTTAATAACAAAACAACTTTTCTTCATAATATTTTTTCCTATCTGTGTTCTGGATAAGCGATTACCTGGAGCAATAGAAAATCGAGGGTAGGTAGTGGGGGACGGTAAAAGTCTGAATCCTCGAACGAATTTTGGCACATGTCTTCCTCGTTAATAACAAAACAACTTTTCTTCATAATATTTTTTCCTATCTGTGTTCTGGATAAGCGATTACCTGGAGCAATAAAAAATCGAGGGTAGGTAGTGGGGACGGTAAAAGTCTGAATCCTCGAACGAATTTTGGCACATGTCTTCCTCGTTAATAACAAAACAACTTTTCTTCATAATATTTTTTCCTATCTGTGTTCTGGATAAGCGATTACCTGGAGCAATAAAAAATCGAGGGTAGGTAGTGGTGGACGGTAAAAGTCTGAATTCTCGAACGAATTTTGGCACATGTCTTCCTCGTTAATAACAAAACAACTTTTCTTCATAATATTTTTTCCTATCTGTGTTCTGGATAAGCGATTACCTGGAGCAATAGAAAATCGAGGGTAGGTAGTGGGGGACGGTAAAAGTCTGAATTCTCGAACGAATTTTGGCACATGTCTTCCTCGTTAATAACAAAACAACTTTTCTTCATAATATTTTTTCCTATCTGTGTTCTGGATAAGCGATTACCTGGAGCAATAAAAAATCGAGGGTAGGTAGTGGGGGACGGTAAAAGTCTGAATTCTCGAACGAATTTTGGCACATGTCTTCCTCGTTAATAACAAAACAACTTTTCTTCATAATATTTTTTCCTATCTGTGTTCTGGATAAGCGATTACCTGGAGCAATAGAAAATCGAGGGTAGGTAGTGGGGGACGGTAAAAGTCTGAATTCTCGAACGAATTTTGGCACATGTCTTCCTCGTTAATAACAAAACAACTTTTCTTCATAATATTTTTTCCTATCTGTGTTCTGGATAAGCGATTACCTGGAGCAATAAAAAATCGAGGGTAGGTAGTGGGGACGGTAAAAGTCTGAATTCTCGAACGAATTTTGGCACATGTCTTCCTCGTTAATAACAAAACAACTTTTCTTCATAATATTTTTTCCTATCTGTGTTCTGGATAAGCGATTACCTGGAGCAATAAAAATCGAGGGTAGGTAGTGGGGGACGGTAAAAGTCTGAATCCTCGAACGAATTTTGGCACACGTCTTCCTCGTTAATAACAAAACAACTTTTCTTCATAATATTTTTTCCTATCTGTGTTCTGGATAAGCGATTACCCGGAGCAATACAAAATCGAGGGTAGGTAGTGGGGGACGGTAAAAGTCTGAATCCTCGAACGAATTTTGGCACATGTCTTCCTCGTTAATAACAAAACAACTTTTCTTCATAATATTTTTTCCTATCTGTGTTCTGGATAAGCGATTACCTGGAGCAATAAAAAATCGAGGGTAGGTAGTGGGGGACGGTAAAAGTCAGAATTCTCGAACGAATTTTGGCACACGTCTTCCTCGTTAATACAAAAACAACTTTTCTTCATAATATTTTTTCCTATCTGTGTTCTGGATAAGCGATTACCTGGAGCAATAAAAATCGAGGGTAGGTAGACGGGGACGGTAAAAGTCTGAATTCTCGAACGAATTTTGGCACATGTCTTCCTCGTTAATAACAAAACAACTTTTCTTCATAATATTTTTTCCTATCTGTGTTCTGGATAAGCGATTACCCGGAGCAATACAAAATCGAAGGTAGGCAGAGAGGGACGGTAAAAGTCAGAATCCTCAAACGAATTTTGGCACACGTCTTCCTCGTTAATAACAAAACAACTTTTCTTCATAATATTTTTTCCTATCTGTGTTCTGGATAAGCGATTGCCTGGAGCAATAAAAAATCGAGGGTTGGTAGAGGGGAACGGTAAAAGTCAGAACCTTCAAACGAATTTTGGCACACGTCTTCCTCGTTAATAGTAAAACAACTTTTCTTTATAATATTATTTCCTATCTGTGTTCTGGATAAGCGATTACCTGGAACAATAAAAATTGAGGCTTGGTAGAGAGGGGCGGTAAAACTCAGAGTTCTCAAACGAATATTGGCACACGTCTTCCGCGTTAATAGCATAACAACTTTTCTTCATAATACTTTTTCCTATCTCTGTTCTGGATAAGCGATTACCTGGAGCAATAAAAAATCGAGGGTTGGTGTAGGGGGACGGTAAAAGTCAGAATTCTCGAACGAATATTTGGCACACGTCTTCCGCGTTAATAGCATAACAGCTTTTCTTCATAATATTTCTTCCTATCTGTGTTCTGGATAAGCGACTACCTGGAACAATGAAGAATCGAGGGTTGGTAGAGGGGGACGGTAAAAGTAAATTTTCATACGAATTCTGGCACACGTCTCCCACGTTTACAGCACAACAACTTTTCTTCACAATACTTTTTCCTATCTGTGTGCTGTCTGAGCGATTAGCGGGAGCAATAAAAAGCGAAGGTTGGTGGAGGGGTGCGGTAAAAGTCAGAATGCTCGAACAAATTTTGACACATGTCTTCCGCGTTAATAGCAAAACAACCTTTCTTCATAATATTTTTTCCTATCTGTGTTCTGGATAAGCGATTACCTGGAACAATAAAAAATCGAGGATTGGTTGAGTTGGACGGTAAAAGTCAGAATTCTCGAACGAATATTTGGCACACGTCTTCCGCGTTAATAGCATAACAGCTTTTCTTCATAATATTTCTTCCTATCTGTGTTCTGGATAAGCGACTACCTGGAACAATGAAGAATCGAGGGTTGGTAGAGGGGGACGGTAAAAGTAAATTTTCATACGAATTCTGGCACACGTCTCCCACGTTTACAGCACAACAACTTTTCTTCACAATACTTTTTCCTATCTGTGTGCTGTATGAGCGATTAGCGGGAGCAATAAAAAGCGAAGGTTGGTGGAGGGGTGCGGTAAAAGCCAGAATGCTCGAACAAATTTTGACACATGTCTTCCGCGTTAATAGCAAAACAACCTTTCTTCATAATATTTTTTCCTATCTGTGTTCTGGATAAGCGATTACCTGGAACAATAAAAAATCGAGGATTGGTTGAGTTGGACGGTTAAGGTCAGAATTCTCGAACGAATTTGGCACACGTGTTCCGAGCGAGAATTTCAGAGTATGTACATAGGGATAGGAGTAGATATCTACTCTCGTACTTTGACAGGCGCTATCCGAGGTGTGATGTAAGCAATTTTGGATAATAGACTCTTTTCGTATTACTGTTCCTTTTCTCCTCAGAACGCTTAGGGCGAGAATTGCAGACTATGTACATGAGGGTAGGAGTAGATACCTTCGCTTCGACAGACGCTTTCTACGGTGCCAGCTAAGCAATTTTGAATAATGGATTCTTTTGTATCACTGTTCCTTTTCTCTTCAGAGCGCTAAGGGCGAGAATTTCAGAGTATGTACATGGGGATAGGGGTAGATATCTTCGCTCGGACTTTGACTGGCGCTTTCCGAGAAGCGATGGAAGCAATTCTTTACAGATTCTTTCCGTATCACTGTTCGTTTTCTCTTCAGAGCGCTAAGGGCGAGAAGTTGAGAGTATGTACATGGGGGTAGGAGTAGATATCTTCACTCGAAATTCGACAGGCGCTTTCTACGGTACCAGCTAAGCAATTTTGAATAACAGATTCTTTTGCATCACTGTTCCTTTTCTCTTCAGAGCGCTAAGGGCGAGAATTTCAGAGTATGTACATGGAGGTAGGGATAGATATTTTCACTTGGACATCCACAGGCGCTTTCCGAGGTGCGACGGAAACAATTTTGAATAACAGAATCTTTTCGTAGTACTGTTCCTCTTCTCCTCAGAGCGCTAAGGGCGAGAATTTCAGAGTATGTACATGGGGGTGGGGGTAGATATTCTCGCTCGAACTTCCACAGGCGCTTTCCGAGGGGCGATGTAAGCAATTTTGGATAACAGATTCTTTTCGTATTACTGTTCCTTTTCTCTTCAGAGCGCTTAGGGCGAGAATTTCAGAGTATGTACATGGCGGTAGGGGTAGATATCCTCGCTCGGAGTTCGACAAGCACTTTCCGAGGTGCGGCGGAAACAATTTTGAATAACAAACTCTTTTCGTATTACTGTTCCTCTTCTCCTCAGAGCGCTAAGGGCGAGAATTTCAGAGTATGTACATGGGAGTGGGGGTAGATATCCTCGCTCGAACTTCCACAGGCGCTTTCCGAGGGGCGATGTAAGCAGTTTTGGATGATAAATTCTTTTCGTATTGCTGTTCCCTTTCCCCTCAGAGCGCTCAGGGCGAGAATTTCCAAGTATGTAGATGGAGGTAGGGGTAGATGTCTTCGCTCGTACTTCGACAGGCGCTTTCCTTGGGGCGATGGAAGCAATTTTAAATAACAGAATCTTTTCGTGTCACTGTTCCTTTTCTCTTCAGAGCGCTAAGGGCGAGAATTTCAGAGTATGTACATGGGGGTAGGGGTAGATATCTTCGCTCGGACTTTGACTGG